>CM076569.1:525364861-525597946 GCA_034641835.2 Pinus albicaulis
AATTAATTGTAATTTTTCTCATTGGCCTTGATGCCATCCTGTACAGCTCCATTCTTATTTTAATACCCAAGAGGTGATTTTTGAAATACTTTCATATCTAGTTTTCATATCTGGATTTCACATTTCAAGTTGACAATATAACAGATAAGTTGACAATTTTTTCAAATGCAAATCTAGATAAAAGCATGGCTGTCTTTGTCAATGATTTTTGGAATACCTCTTATCGTCTAAATTATTAAAATATGAGTTCTGATTTGTTGCATTGTTTGTCAAACCACCTTTTTTGTTGCAGTATTTGTAAAAACCAAAGTTTGATAATATAAGTTTATTAATGTCCAGCAAATGATCAAAGGAGTATGTCAATGGGAAGACCAAGGGTTAGCTCAACTGGTTTTTTTTCATGTTGTTGGGCATCTGCCTAGTTCAACCCTCCTGGTTAGGCACACTAGTCTATGACTTTAGCGAACAGGGTTACTAGGGATGCCATCCACAAACATGAGGAAGCATCTCTTGGGTTTCCCCACAAGGTTTTCCTTGGGGAAAATGTTAGGTCAATGGGATTATAAGAGTACATCACTAGCCAAAATACAATGTGGAAGTGTGGAAGTGTGGACTATAAAGATGCTAAAAATCATATCAAAACAGATTTTTAATTGTGCTAGAAGCAGAACAACAAGAGAAGATAAGAAAGTACATGACTCGGAGTGGAGATAAAGTAATTACAAGAAAAAGATAATATGTATGATATCTGAGGACCAAAGGAACTTTAGTTTGAACTAGTCATGGTATGCTAGTGCTGACAGGTGAGGACGAGCAATTAGATCAAGGGGGGTCTCCCTGCTAGAGTCCTCAATGACCGCAAAATTTTTTTTGGACTAGTGGATGATGTCCTTTGGAGTGTGTCTGGGACTGATAGGGCTCTACAGTATGATCCTTGTGGGAAGCCCAAATTTGAGCAAGCTCTCCTAACATCCAGGCATGGAAAAATTCTCCTGATGGATGGTTGGCTGTGTGGATTTGGGGGCACCCAGCTCCAAGGCCTTGTCGAGTTGTCTACTAAATTGTCTTGTTGGTAAAATGGTGTGCACGTGTGGCCTGGAACAACAACTCCATAAGGACCTTGTGAGGTAAGTGACTAGTCCACTCCTTTCCCATATGGGAAGGGGATATTGAGAAATATATGCACAGATCGACAAAATAATTGTATTAGCGCTGAGAACTCTATTATCACAGTGGTTTGTGAAGCTTTCCAATGAATGAACAAAATGTATTTCATTCTGAAAGTACCCTATAATATATTCTACTATCCTATTATCAACTATATAATTTAGTTTAACTAATTATATAAATGGATGCAAATTAATGCTTATTTAGAGTCTTGTTGATCAAAATAATAGTTTATTGCACCTATATTTTATAGTATTATAGTATTTTGGTATTAAAAATAATATCTTCTAAAATTTGGGTTTCGAAAATTGTTGATAACTTCTTGACTGAAGTGCTTGAGTCTCTCCAAGGAGATGCAATGAGTCACAAATCAATCAAAGTAAGGCAGCAAGCTTCACATTAACAAATCAGCCATATCTTCATCTTCTACTAGCTTCTTAACAATAGATCTGCCAATATTTCTTCAGATCTGCAACTCTCCAAGCTGGATCTAGTGTAAAACCCCCAGATCTGCAACATACAAGACTAGATCTGCCACATACAGGACTAGATCTGCAAGATCTATCCTTCCCAAAGCTGGATCTAACAATAAGCCTTCAGATCTGCAACTCTTACCTTCAGAAATGGACAGCGTCCTCACTCTAGGGCTAGACAGCGTCCTTCTGCCTCCCAAAACAGCGTTTTCTCTGCCAATCCTGAACTGCGTCCTCCTTGGACAGCATCCTTCCTCTCCTGCAAGGATCAGCGTCCTCTCTCCAGATGAGACAGTGTCCTTCTCCTTCAAGAGTCAGCGTCCTTCCTTCTCTTGCTCTGCGCAGCCACAAGAGGGCTTTCTCCTCCTCAGATATGCTTCAGAAACTGCTGCTGCTCTGCTGCTGGAACTGAAAAGATGGAACTCAGAAAAACCTTACTAGGGCGGGCACTCGAAGTCCCCCGAAGCTAAGGGTGAAACCAGAAAACCTTACCAGGGCCGGCACTCGAAGTCCCCCGAGGCTAAGGGTGAGATCTCCGACCGGAGACACTCGTGCACTAAACAGTGCTGCAGACCGACTAAACAACCGACGTGCTGAAGCAGACAAAGTCCAGCTATCAATAAGAATATCAAATCATGAATGATCAAATGAGGTGAGAGCCTCTCCTTTTATAACATCAAACTCCCTCCAAAACTTACCTCACCCTGGATCTGCGCAGTTTACCTTGGGTTAGCCTGATGCCTCCCCTCATCATATCCACGTGGACCCCCAAGGCCCCCTCTCTAAGTTACAACGTCATTCTACTAGGAAAAAGAACACTTTATTATAAAGTGAGATGACTAAAGTGAGGTGGCCCTCTTATTTCTCACTTTATTTATTATTTCTATCTAAAGCAGCAAAATAAAGCAAAAATGCAATATTCCAATTAGCAAAGCTAATTGGGAATATTACAGTCTCCCCCGGCAAAACGTTGCTTGTCCTCAAGCAACTGGAGTGAGGGATGCTGTAAGATCTTCTCATCTTCCCAAGTGGCATCCTCATCTGGCAGATTCTTCCATCTCACCAAGAACTCTCTGATCTTCCTGCTACGCAGCTGTCTCTCCCTGGTGTCAATAATGGCCTCTGGTTGTAGTACCAAGTGCCCCTCATCATCTGTCGGAGGTAGCTCCCCGGTGACTGTCACATGCTGGCCCAGTGCCTTCTTCAGGCATGATACATGGAAAATGTTATGAATCCGGCTGCCTTGGGGCAACTCCAACTCATATGCAACCTGTCCGATCCTACGAATCACCATGTATGGTCCATAAAAACGAGGCTTAAGCTTCTCTGCCCCCTTCTGTTTGAGTGAAGACTGGCGGTATGGCTGTAACCGCAGGTAGACCAAATCCCCTACCTCAAAGTGTCTCTCCACTCGGCCCCTGTCTGCATATAATTTCTGCTGATTTTGTGCGGTGGCTATGTTGTCCTTGAGAGTCAGAAGGATGTCTTGGCTCTCTTGGATCCATAGTTTGGCTCGCGGAGCCCTGCTAACCCCAAACATCACATCCACAAAAGATAAGGAATGATATCCATACAATGCATAAAAAGGTGTCATACCGATAGACATATGATGGGTTGTGTTGTAGCAGTACTCGCCCAGATGTAGCCATTTCAGCCACGCTCATTGCTGCCCACTGACGTAGTTACGCAAGTAGCCCTCCAGCCACTTGTTAACTATCTCTGTCTGCCCGTCCGTCTGGGGATGATAGCTGGTGCTCGGTGTCAACTCGGTCCCTACTAGTCGAAAGAGCTCCTGCCAAAATCCACCCATAAAGCGGCTGTCCCTGTCACTAACAATGGTCTTGGGTAGACCATGCAATCTGAAAACCTCCCGGAAAAACAACTCTGCCACCTGTGCTGCCGTGTAGTGTGCCGAAATGGCGAAGAAGTGAGCATACTTCGTTAGCCGGTCAACTACCACGAAGATGCAGTCTTTGCCTTGCACTGTGGGCAAACCCGTGATGAAGTCCATCGAAACACTCTCCCACTTCCCCTCTGGAATGGGAAGCGGCTGCAACAACCCTGCGGGATGGTTCATCTCTCCTTTGTTCCGCTGGCAAACCTCACACTCCCGAACATGCTGGAGTACGTCCTCCTAGAGGCCCTTCCATGCAAATCTCTCTCGGATGGCCCTGTACATCTTGGTGAACCCCTGATGGCCCGCCAATGGTGAATCATGAGAGGCATGGAGTATCTTCTCCTTGAGCTGAGATCCCTCAGTCAAGAAGATCCGATCCCTGTAATAGATGACCTCATCTGCTACCCTGTATCTGCTATCTGCTACCTGTCCATCCAGCACCTCGCATGCAAATCTATCTTTGGAATACTCAACCAGTAGTCGAGCCTTCCAATCAGCGTCCAAGCTCATGAGGGATAACGTGGCTGGTCTACGGGAAAGGGCATCTGCTACCACGTTGTTTTTCCCTTTGACATACTCTATGTCAAAGTCGTAAGCCTGGATCTTGCTGATCCACTTCTGCTGCCTCTCCTGTAACTGCTTCTGCTCCAGAAAGTACTTCAGGCTGTTATGATCTGTCCTGACTCTGAATCTGCCGCCTACCAAGTACTGCTGGAATTTGGCCAATGCATGCATGATGGCCAACATCTCCTTATCATAGATGGGGTAAAGTCTCTCGTGTGGAAGGAGCTTCCGGCTCTCGAATGCAATCGGATGACCCTCCTGCATCAAAACTGCCCCAATCCCTTCCCCTGATGCATCGCACTCTAGGATAAAGGGCTGAGTAAAATCGGGCAATGCCAGCACCGGACAACTACTCATCACCTCCTTGAGCTTATCAAAAGCTCGCTGGGCGGTATCTGTCCAACTAAATGCCCCCTTCCTCGTCAGCTCTGTGAGGGGTGCAGCAAGCTGTGAGAAGCCCTTAACGAACTTCCTGTAGTAAGTACAGATACCAATGAACCCTCTAAGTTCTGTCACATTCCGCGGCTCTGGCCAGTCCCTGATAGCCCGGATCTTCTCGTCATGGACTCTCACCCCGTCCACTCCTATGATGTGTCCCAAATACAACATCTCTGTCAAACCAAACTCACACTTGGAGAGTTTGGCAAAGAACTGCTGCTCCTCCAGAATGCGCAAGACCGTCTCAATGTGCTGAAGGTGCTCCTCCCAGGTCCTGCTGTATATGAGAATATCATCAAAGAAAACTAGCACGAACTTCCTCAGATGATCCCTGAAGATATGGTTCATGCAAGACTGAAAAGTGGCAGGTGCATTGGTCAGTCCAAATGGCATAACCAAAAACTCAAAGTGCCCATAATGACACCTGAAAGCAGTCTTGGGAATGTCCTGGTCCCTCATGCGTATCTGATGGTACCCGGACCTCAAATCAATCTTTGAGAAGAATCGTGCTCCTCTCAACTCGTCCATCAACTCATCGATCCTGGGAATGGGGTACCTGTTTTTCAAAGTCTTCTTGTTCAGAGCTCTGTAATCAATGCACATGCGTAACGTGCCATCCTTCTTCTTCACCAGCACTACTGAAGAAGCGAAAGGACTGGTGCTGGGTCGAATGTGCCCAAGGGCCAGCAGCTCCTGAATGGCCCGCTCTATCTCATCCCGATAGGCCTTGGGATGCCGATAAGGGGTGGTGATCACTGCCTGTATCCCTTGCTCCAACTCGATCGTGTGCTCAAACCCCCGATCTGGTGGCTGTCCTGGTGGAATGTCTCCAAAAACTACTGCATACCTGTCGAGAAGAGTCTGTAGATCAGGGTGCACCGCCCTACCTGTATCTACTATCTCTGAAGCCTGCAGCTCGACTGCCCACTCTATATCTCCCCTGCGGAATGTCGCATCCATGCTGTGTGCCGATACCGTCTGGGGCGGATATGTGTTCTGCCCCCGGATCTTCTCATGCCTTCCCGTCTTGGGATCATCCCACTCCATTTCCAAGGCCTTCCAATCTGTTGTGACCTTCCCTAGAGTGATAAGCCACTGCACTCCCAATATCACATTGGTGTCCGGAATGTCCACCACAAAGAAGTGATCAGTCAAAGTATAGGTGCCCATCGTCACTGATAACTCTGGTACATATCGAGCACAAGCCATAGTCTGGTCTCCTGGGACCAAAACAGAAAACCCATCAAAGCTCTCCGTGGGTATGCCTCTCCGTGCTACCATCTGGGCATCGATGAAATTGTGGGTGGCCCCACTGTCCACTAGAACTGAGACACGCTGTCCCCGCACTGTCCCACGTACGCGCAATGTCAGATACTTGGGGACTCCTCGTAATGCTGCTAGAGCTCCCCCAGTAGGTGCAAATGATGCCTCTCCTGCATCGGGTGGCGGAGGCGGTAAAGCACTCTGCGCTGCATAACACTCTCCTGCCTCCTCATCATCCAACTCATCCTCTTCTCCGCTGCCCTCGGAGAAGACCTCTATGAAATGTGCCTTCCCTGCTGTGCACTTGTGTCCTGGTGCCCATGGCTCCTGGCAGGTGAAGCACAATCGCTTCCGTCTCAGCTCTCTCCTAGCCTCATCATCATACTGTCCTCGTCCGGGATTCGCCTTGGGAGCCGGAACCCTCGTGTCCTTACCCTTAGGCTGGAAAGCCTGTCTCTGGGGATAAGGTGGCCGAGTCCTAGGCAAGACATCTTGTAGGTCACGGGCCCTACTGATAGCATCCTGAAGTGTAGCCGGTTTGTTCGACCGGACTAGACCACGAAGTGGTTCTGACAACCCATCTACAAACATCGTGATCAACCGAGCTGCTGATATGTCAGGTACCATCACTGAAACCCTCAAAAAGTCTGAGATGTATGCCTCTGCACTACCTGTCTGTTTGAGCTTGGTCAGCTCGAGGAAAGGCTGATCCGGGTCCTTCTGATCAAAACGTTTCACCACCCTCCTGGTGAACTCAGCATATGTAGTCACTGTGGAATGCCCCCGTGTTGTCAACCCATGAAACCACCAGTTCTGGGCCTCACCCTCTAGATGTAATGCAGCCATCTTAATGGCCTCCTTCTCTGGCATCTGGTTAAGCTGAAAATAGAGGTCTAGTTTCTCCACCCAAGACCTGGCTGTGGTCTTTGGTGACCCATCAAACATTGGCAAATGAAATTTGCTGGCTGCACGGTTACTATCACGGTGGGAACCCCGTCCCTTATTTCGATCATGAGGCTTACCGCCGCTTCGGAACTGCAGGTATTGATTGAAAGGGAGAGCATCCATGAATTCTTGTCCCATGCTTCGCCAATCTGCAAACCAAACTGCATGAAGATCGAGACCCTCATCTCTTGATGCCGTTTGCTCTACTTCCTCTACCGGGAAAGTAGGCATGGTAGGTCGCGTGTCCATGGAATCGGCCTTCTGCGCTGTCACAATGGGAATAGCATCCGGTATGCAACTAGACGTTCCCGATCCTTCCCCTACCTGAAAAACCTTAGGGGGTTCCTTCTGCGTCCCTTCTGCAATCTTCCTCACATCCTGCATGAATACATCCATCTTCTCTGCAAACTTTGCAAACATGGCCTCCATTGGATTTTGTCTCCGTTCTGCCTCTGAATCAGAATCGCTTCCCCCGAGGAGACTGGGGCGACCCCTAGGTGCCATAGATTGCTAGCACCACAGGCTGAGCCAGATCTAAGCTTTGATACCACTGTAATATCCCCAAAGGAAGATAACCAGTAATAAACAGAAATACACCAACACAGATATAGGAAATATAATACTGAACCAGATCACTGAATCATAACACATGGAATACCAGAAACTGAGCCATTTTATTGATCAGAAAATACATAGAGAGGAGTACAATAAATCAGAGTAAGTGCACCTATCCTTGCCCTAGGCAAGTGGAGACCCTCTCAACAGAAAAATGGCTGCAACAAGGACAGCGTCCTAGCTACTCTGCAAGCTGAAGATGAACTGCGCTGGTGCTGGGGCTGAAGACTGCAAACCCTCCACAATAGAAAATGTTGTCTCTGCTAGTGACAGCGCAGGAAACCCTCCAGACAAGCCGTCGATACTTCAGAAGGCTAAGCTATTTATTGAGCACCTCTCCCAAGTCTGCTCCTCGATCGCGTCCTACCAAGTGGATGCGCTCACGAACACTCGGATGCGACGGATCACAAACCTCCAAACCAGATGCTGCGTCCTTCTCTCCACGATGCTGCGTCCTCCCCTATGGATACGCCACCAAACCAGTCGAAGAGACATGCGACAATATCTCTTCGGAAGGGGAGGCTCTAGGGCTGGATCGATGTTAACCCTTCGGTCTGTGCTGGATGCGCGATATTTCTTCGGATTGCAACTCCAAGGCTGGATCTAGTGCAAAACCCCCAGATCTGCAACACACAAGACTAGATCTGCCACATACAGGACTAGATCTGCAAGATCTATCCTTCCCAAAGCTGGATCTACCAATAAGCCTTCAGATCTGCAACCCTTACCTTCAGAAATGGACAGCGTCCTCACTCTAGGGCTAGACGGCGTCCTTCTGCCTCCCAAAATAGCGTTTTCTCTGCCAATCCTGAACTGCGTCCTCCTTGGACAGCGTCCTTCCTCTCCTGCAAGGATCAGCGTCCTCTCTCCAGATGAGACAGCGTCCTTCTCCTTCAAGAATCAGCGTCCTTCCTTCTCTTGCTCTGCGCAGCCACAAGAGGGCTTTCTCCTCCTCGGATATGCTTCAGAAACTGCTGCTGCTCTGCTGCTGGAACTGAAAGATGGAACTCAGAAAAACCTTACTAGGGCGGGCACTCGAAGTCCCCCGAAGCTACGGGTGAAACCAGAAAACCTTACCAGGGCCGGCACTCGAAGTCCCCCGAGGCTAAGGGTGAGATCTCCGACCGGAGACACTCGTGCACTAAACAGTGCTGCATACCGACTAAACAACCGGCGTGCTGAAGCAGACAAGAGTCCAGCTATCAATAAGAATATCAAATCATGGATGATCAAATGAGGTGAGAGCCTCTCCTTTTATAACATCTAACTCCCTCCAAAACTTAACTCACCCTGGATCTGCGCAGTTTACCTTGGGTTAGCCTGATGCCTCCCCTCATCATATCCACGTGGACCCCCAAGGCCCCCTCTCTAAGTTACAACGTCATTCTACTAGGAAAAAGAACACTTTATTATAAAGTGAGGTGACTCAAGTGAGGTGGCCCCTCTTATTTCTCACTTTATTTATTATTTCTATCTAAAGCAGCAAAATAAAGCAAAAATGGGAATTTGGGCATGGTGTGTAGTGACAAGTCTCCCTACAAATATCATTTTTCATTTGAAGAATCATAGCCATAAGCTCCTTAAGATGGAGAAATTATTATTGATAATTGAATTTTACTATAATATATGTATGTATCCTCTGGTGTCAAAAAGTGATTACCAGAAACAAAGCTTATCCAAATACATACACCAAGGCATTCTGTGAACTTTGACCGCGAACCAAAATTATAGGTTGACCAAGTTTGGCCATAGATTCTCTTACTATTTTGGGTTGGATTTGGCCGCTGCTGGAGGTCGATTTTGAATGGGGAAGACCAAGTTGTTTTGAGGATAATTTATTGTTGTTTTGACCAATGTTAACTTTCAGGGTAGCGCTAAAGTTTGACTACAGAAATTGATAGGGTTGTTTTGACTTTGAATTGGGCAAGTCAATTTGACTATTTTACTCTCTCTCTCTATTTAAAATTTTGATATAATAATAAGAATAATTCATCAAATGGTTTTCCCCACATTGGGGTTTTTTCCCTGGAATCCACCAAATATGGTGTCCTCTTGTCTTGGCTTATCTTCTACATTTTGTTTCATGTTCTATCTACTTTTACTATCAATTTATATTAGAAATATAAATTGGAAATTGCTATTGGGTTGCTTAAGGAACATTGAAGTAATTTTGCTAAGCCCAAGAAAGAGAGAGAAAATAAATCACTAAGAAAAGAGTTGTTGGACAAGAATATTGGTCTAGCTTCAATGAAAATGACTACATCATACTTCAAATCCGAGGATAAGCTCAAAGAAAAATCCAACTATCATGCGTGGAATATGAATTTGCACTTGACTTTGGAAGAGAATGATGCTATGGACTATGTGCAAGGAAAAGTAGTGGAGCCTCCTTCAAATGCACATGTTGCTGCAAAGACAAAGTACAAGAAAGGTGAGGTCAAAGCTAAAAGAATTATCATTGATTCCATTCATAAGCATTTGGTTGCCTATATTTATGATTTGGGAACATATAAGGAGATGTATGATAAGTTCATTGGGATGTTTAAAGTAAAATATGCAAATCAAATCCTCTTTCTCAAGAATAATTTGAAGGACATCAATATGGATAGAGGAAATTCTATCCAATCCTACTTCACGAGGATTACAGAAATCAAGAATGATCTTCTATTTATTGGAGAAGTTGCTACTGACGAGGAGCTCACTTTCATTACACTTGGAGGTCTCACAAGAGCATGGGATGTTTTTAACACCACCATTCTTAACAATGATATTATTCCTAGTTTTGATGAATTATTGGCTAGATGAAGAAGAAGCGACTATGATGGAGAGAGACAAGCCTTCAATTTGAAATCAAATCATTTTTTTCTCTACTCATGCAAAGTGGAAAAACAAAGCTAGTCCAAAGAGACAAGGTCAATGATTTAAGCACGGATTCAAAGAAGGAAGAAAAGGAAGGTTATATAATTACAACATGTTTGGTCACTATGCTAGAGAATGTCCTCACAAGAAAGATACTCCATGGGCTGACAACAACAACAATCACATCAATCACAAAAATTTCAAAGGCAATGGAAATCAAAGGAACAACATGTTCAACAATAAAGGAAAGAGGAATGCTCTAGCTAATCAATATGGTAATGGTCGACCTCCCAAAAGGACGAGAAACGATAGGTATGAGGAAACTAATTTTGTAGAAAAATAAAAAGAATTTTATCTTATTTCTGCCCTAATTGCTGCCTCTTCTATGGACACTTTGGATAATTGGTTAATTGATCGTGGTTCCTTAAGGAACTTCACTTGGTACGAGAAGGTCCTCTAAAATTTGATTGAAAAAAATACTAATTTGGAGATCATACTCAAAGACAATGCCACTTACCTCATGAAAGGGATAGGGATTGTCACTCTTCACTTAAATCAAGGTCAAACCCTTCATCTACAAGAATTATTGTATGTATCTGATTTGAAGAAGAACCTGGTGTCTATTTTTGCGATGGAGGATAAAGGTTTCAAGGTAGCATTTGTTGATGGTAAGGTACGTATTTGGAAAAGAAACCCTAAATATGCATTTAAACTTGGATTTAGGGTTGAAGGTATCTATCAAAATGGAGGAAGTACTTCCGGATCTTTGACTTGTGATACTTCTCTTTAATCTGAATTATGGCACTGAATATTTTCCCACCTTCATTACAAAGCCTTACACGGGGTAAGGAATATAGTCTTAGGTATGTCCTAATTCAACATAGATCATGAAGGTGTTTGTGAGGGTTGTGCAGCTGGAAAAGTTACAAGGGGGCCATTCCCTTCAAGTGAAATTCAAACTACCAACATTCTTCAATTGGTCCATTCTGATCTATCTGGTAAGTTTCCCGTAACATCATTAGGAGTGTACTTATACTATGCAATTTTTGTGGATGAATTATCTCACAAAACATGGATCTATTTCTTAAAGAATAAGGACAAAGTGTTCAAATGGTTTCGTTCTTTCAAAGCCTTGTTTGAAAATAAAATAGGGAAGAAGATGAAAATATTGAGGCCCGATAATGGAACCGAATATGAATAAAATGAAATCAATAAATTTTGTAGAGAATTTGGAATTAAGAGGGAGATAATATACTCCTAAGGAAAAATGGAGTTTCTGAAAGGAAGAATCGAACAATCATAGAAGCTACTCGTGACATGCTTCATGACCAAGGCCTACCGAATTTCTTATGGGGATAAGCTACAAACACTATCGTATATGTTTAAAATAGGAGTCTGCATCAAGTATTAGATTTCAAGACACCCGAAGAAGTTTTCACTGGCAAGAAACTTGATGTTTCTCATTTTAGAATATTTGGTTGTCCTATGTATTTTCATGTGACTAAAGAGAAAAGAAACAATTTAGAAGCATCATTGAAGAAATGAATATTTGTGGGCTACAATGAAACTTCGAAGGCATATAGACTATATGTGCCTCTTAAAACAAAAGTGGAAATAAGCCATGATGTCACTTTCAATGAAGACCTTGCTCTTGGGAAAGCTAGAGATCTACGTATCCCAAGGAAGGACAATAATGATGTTGCAGAAAATTTGGATGAATCTCTGGCATATGAACTTATGCCTGATGTTGAAGGCCTGATGGATCCCATGTATCCACCTCCTGGTGATCCCTCTACCTCAAGGAAAAGACCTTTATGGCTCAAAGACACTCTCGAAGATTCTGAAAGACATATTACTCCAAAAGGGACATTTCCTGAAATTAAGAAGACAAATAGGTAAGGGTACTTAGCTGCTATGATTATTACTATTCAATCTGAGCCATGTACATTCGAAGAGGCCAATAAACACCAAGTATGGAAGGATGTGATGAATGAGGAGTACGAATCAATCATGAAGAATGAGGTTTTGGAAGTGGTTGCTAGACCCAAGGACAAGTATGTGGTCACTTCTAAATGGATTTACAAAATCAAACATGGAGCTAATGGGAGTGTTGAAAAATACAAGATCAGGTTCATTGCTTGAGGCTTCTCTCAAAAGCAAGGAGTGGAATATGACGAGATATTTGCACCAGTTTCGCAATACACCACTATATGATCTATTAGTTCTCTCTCAGACTCTCAAGGATAGATCCTACACCAAATGTACATTAAAAATTCTTCTTTCATGGCTTGCTTAAGGAGAAATTATTCATAGAACAACCTTAGGGTTCAAATTAAAATATTGAAGGACACATGTATGCGTTTTGAAGAAATCCCTCTATAGGTTGAAGCAAACCCCTATGGCTTGGTATGAGAGGATTGATAGCTATCTCATGAAGCTGGGATTTACAAGGAGTGAAGCTAACCCTAACCTATATTTCTAGGTTGAAAAGGGCCTCTCATTCTGGTCCTTTATGTGGATGATCTCTTTTTGACAGGTGCATACCCTCTCATTTATCAATTCAAGAGGGATTCAGCTTCCAAGTTTGAGATGAAGGACCTAGGTTTGATGCACTACTTCCTAGACCTAGAGGTCTAGCAAAATACAGGTGATATTTTCCTTTCTTAAGGAAAATAAATTGTAAAGTTGATCGAGAGATGTGGGATGGTGGATGGAAAGTTTGTTTCTACTCCGATGGAACTCAACTTCAAGAAGTTATGTGGAAGTGTTGTCGGGCCTGCATTAGCGAATCCTTCTGAGTGTCGACAAATTTTAGGGGCTCTGATGTTCTTGGTAAGATCTCTCCAGACATATACTTTGTTATAAATACATGGAGTCAATTTATGGTCGAGTCTCATCACATGTATTGGATTGCTGCTAAGAATCTCTTGAGATGCCTTCGTGGCACAATCAACTATGGTCTGAGATATGCTACCGATAATTTGAGGCTTCATGGATATACTGATGTTGACTGGGCTGGAAATGTGCTGGATCGTGAAAGCATGCCTAGATGTTTCTTCCCATTGGGATCTGCTTCGATATCTTGGATGAGCAGGAAGAAAAAATTAGTTTTGTTAAGCACCGCTGAGGTAAAATACAGTGCCACTAGTATGGCTTATTGTGAATATATTTGGCTGAGGAAGCTCTTTAGTGAGCTAATTTAGTATGTGTTCGATACCATCGTGATATACTGCGATAACCAAAGTGGGATTCTCCTTTCAAAGAATCTTGTGTTCCACGACCGCTCCAAGCAAACTAATATCAGGTAGCAATTTATTCGGTATATGGTACAACGGATAGCAATAAGGCTCCAACACATGAGGACTGGTGAGAAAGTCACAGAAATCTTCACGAAGCCCTTAGGGAAGGAAAAATTATTAGCCTTCCAAGAGATACTTGGAGTCATGGAAAGACCCTCCTATGAGGGTCCTGCTTGAGTTAGACACTGAACTCTGGCAGCTCCTGGGAGATTGGGGTACTTCATGGAACTATGAGTGACCATAGGGTGAGTGGTTCACCTTCCCCTATTGGTGCGTTATGTACAGGGTGAGTGGTTCACCTTCCCCTGTGATACCCCATGATGGTTGACATGTGTGTAGGTTAAGTGGTTCACCTTCCCCTACGTATGATGACACATGTGGGTAGGGTAAGTGGTTCCCTTCCCTTACGATTGACATATGCGTAAGATGATTGGTTCACCTTCTCCTATAGCATATGAGAAAGATGAGTGGTTCACCTTCTCTTGTTGATGCCCCAACATACATCTGACTGATGTAGTTCGGGACTCATGGGAAGTACCTCTCATCTTGCCAATGAGTTGGGAAAAGTGGATAGGGACCATAGCACTATCGATGGACACACCATGAACTGTCGTACTCCATATGTCTGGGATGCATGGTGTTCAAAAAATTGATCTAGGATCAATTGAGGTTCTACCTCTAAACTGACTTTTGTCAATGGGGAGTGGTAAGGTATTGTGACTCACTCTCGATCAATTCTTATTCATTATTACATCATGGTTCAGCAAAGCAGAGATGAGATGACATAGTTGGTACATGACGGCAAGATGACATGATGATCAATGATGGATTGGCAGGTGAAATTCTCCCTAGTTGAGAGGGAGTGTTAAAATTGGAAACTAGGGCCAAATTCCACCTTAGGACAACTCATTTGATGGATTATGATTACATTAAATTCTTCTTTTCGAGAGGAACAAAATTGATATGAAGATCATCCAATTTAGACAAGAGGATGTGTGATTTTTAATTTATGCCCACACATGTGCAGGTCAGTGACATCAACATGTAGGCTCAAGAAGCCCAATGGATGTGTCTCTTCACCCACAGCGAATTGTATAAATACAAGTGACCTCTCACCTCATTTGGCATCGTCATAACTCACACATTCTCTCTCCTTCTCTTATTGGTTCGTACTACATTGGGAATTATTCTCTCTCACATGTGTGGATCAAGGAGGAAGAAATTTTAGACTAAATCAGAGGGTCAAAAATCTCGGTAAATTCTATAGTTTGACCAACGTTGACTACTATTGAGCTTGACCTTTTAGGCATCATTTAACTTTGATTTTATGGGTTTATTTCTTTCTAAGTAGGCTGCATATTTTGGCACAAAAATCGAGGCATTCTGTGCACTTTGACTGCAGACCAAAATTACTGGTTGACCGCAGGTTGACCAAATTTGACCATTGATTTCATCATTTTTTTGGGTTGGATTTGACTGTTGCTAGAGGCTGAGTTTGACTTGGGAAGACCGAGCTTTTTAAGGATAATTTATTGTTGTTTTAACCAGCATTGAATTTATGGTTAGTGCTGAAGTTTAACTGCAGTTGACTATAGAAATTGACAGGTTTGTTTTGACCTTGAATTGGGAAATTCAATTTGACTATTGTACTCTCTCTCTCTGTTGAACATTTTGATATAATTTATTTTCCACAGAAAAAAAATCGAACCATCTATTAATATAGAAAGTTACATAGCATATGCATAGCATTCCATTAAAACTCCATTTCTCGCTTTGTAGGAAGAGAAACACAGTTTCAACTGTTTGTAAATACATGCAGATATTCACCAAACAGCCCAGACAAAAAAGTCTCAAAAAGTAAAGTCCTATCCATTTCCCACCTCCCAACTTCCTTTTAAAGGAGACAGCCGAAACAGAAGTAGGAAAAGGACAGAGTTCTTTGAAGCTTTTTGCTTCCAATTTTGAACCAAGTAGTAACCACTTTCCTGATTTAAACAAAAACTTGTAGTATCAGTTTCGGATGGACCACACGACCTCCTCAGAAAGGAAAATAGCCCTGAGTCAGGACATATAGTTTGACAGATTTTTTTTTGAAAAGAAATGCAGTTTATATACAGTAACAGAAAAAGACAATAAAACTCTCAATCATTAAGCAAAATCAAGTTGTGCAATTGGGCGAGCCAATCCATTGTCTAATTCCACTGCTATCCATGCACCCATAACTTGCTCAATGCCTTCTTTAGAAAGGTGGTCTGCATCATCATTCCGCTCCTTGTAAATATGGAAAACAGATAGCTCATTGAAAAAACATTTTAGACAGGAAATCTCATTAAGCAAAGGAAGTAAAATGTAGTTTCTACATCATTGAGTCCCATTGAACCACTTTATTGTATTCATAGAGTCTCCAAAAATCTGAGCCTCATGCTCATTACTATGGGATAACCAGCAAAGAAGAAGATGCAGAGCTTTTAGTTCTACAAAGTTGTTGGTCCCAAGCCCTAAGCCAACAAAATCTCTAAGGGTTTTTCCAGAAGGGAAGTGGATAACCAAACTGGCTCCACACCTCCTGTTTATATTCGACACCCCGTCAAAATAAGCCCAAGGAATTGTTCCCCTAACCGCTTCCATCTGTACTGCTCTATTTTGCTGTGGATCTTTAGGGATTGGAATGTTTTCGAAAATTGCTGCCCCTTCTGCCACCAATATACCGATTGGGAAAGGAGTGTCTTTGAAGTTCGTCTGGTTCCTTGCAATCCACGTTCCCTAAGCAATCAAAAGGGGAATGGATCGTACTTTGTCATTTGGGGCTTCTTGCCACCACCTTTGCCAAGCTTCCAAAAACCCCTAACCTTCCCATTTCTGTGGAATTTTGATCAACCGTAGAGTTTCATTCCATAGACTGATGTTGAAAGGATAGGAGAGAAAAATATGGTGCACTGTTTCCTCACTTCCTTTACACAGGGAGCACCAACCTGGTCCTATCT
This sequence comes from Pinus albicaulis, assembly GCA_034641835.2. Lineage (NCBI taxonomy): Eukaryota > Viridiplantae > Streptophyta > Pinopsida > Pinales > Pinaceae > Pinus > Pinus albicaulis. The sequence goes on from CM076569.1 coordinate 525,381,366, forward strand.
TCCCCCTCCTTTGTAAGAAGTCCCAAGTGGGGACTTTCTTCTGGAGTATACACTAGAAGAACAGCCTTGTCTTTGTCGGCCCTTTTAACTTCCATAAAGGTTTTTCCCACCAAGCTAGATCCTCCCACCTGTTCTGAGTCATAAGCCAATTGTACCCCAGTTTAGGTGAGTATATTCCAGTCTGTGAATGTACCCACCTTAGCTCCTCTCTTTTGTCAATTATGCGGATGTGGGAGTTTTGAAGGTCCGATCTGTAATTCTCCCACTCCTCATGCCATCTTTCCTCCAAGTATAGAGCATTCCCTGACAACCATTCTGGTCTCCAAATCGTAGGGTTCCCATGGTCAGCTACTTGATTTAGGCAGTGAAAACCTCTGTTATTCAAGAACTCAATCAGGTCTCTTGAAAGCGCAAAATTCCCCGAACATCCCACCCAAGGGTCACGACAACATTTTGATATAATAATAAGACGAATTGATCAAATGGTTTTCCCCATTGCGGCTTTTCCCACCAAATCTGGTGTCCTCTTGTCTTGGTTTGTCTTATGTATTTTGTTTCATGTTCTATCTACTTTTATTGTCAATGGGATTAATGGTTAATGTGATTTCTATTGGAAATATAAGTTGGAAATTGCTATTGGGATGCTTAAGGAACATTGAAGTAATTGTGCTAAGCATAGAACATACCATAGTTAACTAATTTTTTATTAGTTACGAGGTTATGCTAAAGTGTATTTAAAGGAAGTGTGTAAATATTATATTAGGTGGAGTCATTTTTTGTTGGGGACTTAGTCGCATAAGTATCAAAGGTATTAGAATGAATAGGCGGCCACAATGGACACTTCTGGCATATGATGAAGTGGAGAATATTGACATGGCATATGATGTGAATAAATAGACACGCAACATGACAATCTGAAACCTCAAAGTGATTTACCAACTCGACCAATTAAAGTGATTATATGTAGACTACCTCTAACTCCAAATCAGTAGACCTTTGGAACATGTCACATTGTATAATATTCTCTAGTTATCCAAAAAGACAAGAAATTGTTACTTCTCATATCCCACTTGTTTATTGATTTTTCAAAACAATAAATTGTAGATACATCACATTTTTTTTTTTGAATAGTTGCCCATTTTGTACTATCTCTTTATATAGAAACAATTTTTTTGAATAGTTGCACATTTTGTACTATCTCTTTACATAGAAACATTTTTTTTAATAGTTGGGCATTTTGTACTATCTCTTTACTACAAGCTAATTTGTAGAGCAATATCAATGAGCCTTGAGAGCGTACTAAGAGTACTAAGAGCATTTACAAGCAAGTCATTTCTGTTGTTTGAATGCAAATAACAAAGTGTAATAGGCATCATTTTTGTTTGAATGCAAATGATAAAGGAAAAGTTTCATGACAATAACATGGACTAAAGCCTTCAAATCATTTCTCGAACATGGATGTCTATCTAAATTTTTCAACCCGGAAATAGTAGAAACAAACTGACCTCACAAAATATGGCTACTCTCCACCCAAAATAGCTTTCTCCGATTAATCAGAAGCTGCAGTCCTGAACCGGATCAAAACCGACGACCATGACCACGGGCATATCTTTCTGGATTTGAAGTTGTTCGTGGCAGACTTTTAGGAGCGTTTATCGCATTCATTGGATCAGCCGAATGAGATTCCTTGCAGTGAGCAATCGCTCCTTCGATGCCATCCTCCTGGTCGGAAAGCGCGCAGCTCATGCTTCTTTTTCGAAATCCACTAGTACTGCTGGTGGGAGACTCGCTGTTTGGAGAGCTCAATGACTTTGAATTCAGTTTACGTATCAATAGAGACCCTTTGATGAAGGAGAAGCTCCCAGAAAAAGACTTGCGATAAGTCGCAGGTGGTTTTTCTAAGGGTATTCTTTTACGGATCGGTGCTGCCATCTCATGAACACTCTCCTTAATACTGATTATACCATTCTGAGAATGATGATCGTTCGCCCCTCTGGTATTGGACGCCTTTGTGAAAAGAGATTTTACAAATGCTTTGGAAGCTTTCAACTTGTGGGTGCGGACTGGCGCTAGTTGTGACTGCGGCTGCCCAGAATCGGGTAGCGTTTTACCCTGGCTATGACCTAATGCCTCTTGAGTGTCCTTGTTGTCACTTTCATTCACCTCCTTGTCAACCTTAGAAGGGTCAACATCAGAGGATTTGCAAGGACTCTGGAACCCTAATTTCTCGCAATCACTCTTAGTACCAGAAATATTGTCACTGTTTCCAATATTTTTGGTTTGAGTCTCAGCGCACGCTTCCAATATATTTTGTTGAGATTCAGAGCGTTCCGATTTCTCCAATTTCTCTACCATCTGAATACGAAGTGGGGCATAGAGAGGAAGCAGCCGGCCTTTATAAAAGAGCTCGTCGGCGGGAGACTCAACAGAATCCAGCTCGAATGAAGGGGTCCGGACATTGAGAGCAAGGTGGGATAAATCAAACTCGAATTCTCTTGATTCCTCCGCTCTATGCATGTTCAGGGTCCCCCTGCTCACCCCTTCAGAAACCATAGCCGAGCCAATTGTACATTTATCGAAAACAAATCCAGCAAATCCAGCGATCTCTTCATCGTTCAATATCCCGAATGAGTCCCTGTGCTCAGCACATTTATCACTTCTTTCACCGTTTGGAGTCTTTTTTATCTCCTCCTCGTCTGCAGTTTTCTCATGCCTCGCGGAATCCTTCATTCTTGTTGAAAAATTGCGGTCTAAAAACAGTACAGCTAATTCCAGCAGAGTACAATCTTTTCTACTATGACAATCCCTATTCTAATGTGAAATCCCTAAACTAAAAATAACAAGTCGTAAAACAGGGTTTGCTCCAAAAGGTTTAAACGCATAACGTAACTCTACATACTGGAAAATAAATTTAATGATGGCATGTAACTATTTAATGCAATCCTTATCTCAATTTTAAATTTAGCAAGATATTTTGGAGACAAGGTCAAACAATTAATTTTTCGAAATATATTTTAAATTTACAAATAAATATTTTTATTTATCATAATTAATTTTATTACACCACTATACGTATAACATTAACTTCATCCATGACAAAGTTGCTAGATATATTTATTTTTTATATAAATATAAATATTAATTATTTATATTTGATATAAATAAAAATAAGGTATAAAGATTTTTTTTTTTTTAATAGGACTATTATTATTAGCTGCATTTAAGAAAAATAGTATTGGTTTATTTTGGAAAAGAAGATTAGTCTTTGACTTGAAAACTCCTAAAAAAGGCAATAGGGCAAGCTGGTTTTAGGAGGCATTACTTAATTATAGACCAACTTGTTACTCTTAGGACCATTGCCTAGGAGTGTTGTAATAGTAAAATTGATCTCTTATGTTATTGTTTTTTTTACTTCAAAAAACCTTTCTACAATGTTCCTCAAGAGAAAAAAAAGTTTTGGAAAAGATTCTTTGAGGTAATGGTTCCTCTTTGTTGTAACTAGGCTATAGGAGAATATTATTGCCAAGCTTAAACCATAAAAGTTTAGTCCAAGATTTTAAATGCAACATCAAAGTTAAGAAAAGATTGCCTCTATCACCTACCTTTTTGGGCATTTACATTGATAAGCTCGAAGAGTATTTAAAAGCTACTAGATGTGAGAGATGCAAACTTACTAGTCTAGTCATTTCTCTTTTCCTTTAAGATGATGGTATCATCCTTCTTGCCAAAAGCCTTGATCGTCTCAACAAACAACTTATAATCCTTCATGATTACTGCTCCAATATGGGTATGATTGTTAATACTAATAAGACGAAAGTTGTGATAATTAAATCCAAAAATATCAACTATGATAATTTCATTTATGGTAACAATTATTTGGAGAAGGTTTCTTCCTACAAATATTTAGGTATTGACATTCACCAACACCTCAACTGAAACTATATCATTGAGAAAAGAATTATAGGTGATTAGAAATCTTACTATGAGCTTGAAAAAAATTGTGAGTCAACTAATCTTTGGGTTTGGAGTAAAACAAGGTTCATCTTCGAAACTCTGGCCACCCTTATTATTTTGTATGGATGTGAGGTTTGGGGCTGCAGTATATCTAGAGAATCATGAAGAAGATTGATATTATCCAAATAAAATTATAACTTACAACCCCAAGATTAAAGGAAATAATGCCTACCCTATTCACTTGATTAAAACTAGCATTTCCCTCATTGAAATCATGGCTCTGTTTAGGTATCGAATGTATAAGAAGAAAATCTACAACATGGAAGCCAAAAGACTCCCTAAAATTGTTTCAAACTCTAGTCAAAAGCCCCACCTCTCGCTCAAGAAAGGCTAGCATAATGGCTCGACCATTGGGAAATAAATGAGGAGATCGTCTTGGAGAAGAAGGATAATATTAAAAAAATATTACTTCCAAATTTAATGATAAAAGCGAGCAAGTCTATGCTTTAAAATACCTTTGTATTGTTTTGCATTTACCCAAATCCACTTTCCTTTTTTGTCAGCTGAAGCAATTTTGACTTGGCCCAAATGGTTTGTTTCCACAAAATATGAGATTTCCCTGCCTTTTTTAACATTTAATATTGATTGATTTTCCATTTTGAACCGTAACCTATTACCTATTATGAATTGATTTGAGCCTGTTACCTGTTACAAGTTACCTGAGATCCTGTTACCTGTTACAAGCCACCAAGCAGTCGACGGAAGCAGTCAGGAGTTAGTCAGCAGCAAACGGCAAAAGCAGTCGGTTCTCGACAGTTGCAGCAATCGGCTCTCGGCTCTCGATAACAATAACCACGCTTCAGGTTCCAGCATTCTGTCTTCTTCTTGTCCTCATTGGATGCAACTTTCCATATGAAAATACTGAAACCTGTTACCTGATCACAGCAAATCGATCTGTTACATGTTATTTAACTTCGACGACTAGTCCCATAAAAGAAGATAAAATCCACAAGAACATAAAAGCCTAAACCAAATGGAAAATGCCCAAAGTAATTCCATGTCAAGGTAAAATGACTTAAAGGGGAAAAAGAAGCTAAGGTATTATAAGGAGGTGATCAACCCCACTCTTGCTAACCAATATTATCTTTTTGTCTTGACGAGTGCCAAGAATAAAATAAATATTGCAAAGATTAAAACTAATTCTCATGAGTTTAGAAGTGAAACCAACCATTGGTTTATTCATAAAACACCTTAGGACGAAATAATTTCCCCCCTTTGTGATACTAAGAGAGTTGAAGATGAAAAGCATTTTCTCCTAGATTTCCCAACCTTACTCACATCACTTTCTCTTGGATTGCCGAACCCTTACTCACATATGTTCTCATTTTCAAAAAATTTGTCATACTACCAACCTTCTTGACTTGTTAAGTCAACAAAACTACAATGATCTAGCAACCTTTCCTTCCCTTCTCTTTGATCATAGAAATAAAATATTAAAAAAGCTCAATTAATCATTTACTTCCTTAAAGTCCAATATACCATTAGAGATGTTAATCATCATCTATCATTTTGAGAGATTAATATTAAATAAATTATTGAAATCTATTAAAATTTGATTTATAAAATAATAGAATTTTAATTAAAAATTATTACAACTATGACTTATTCCAAATTTTTTATTTTAAATGAATTTAATGGTTGATTTTTTATTTAATTTAATTTAATTTTAGTGATTTACAAAATTGTATATTAAATAAACAAAAATTTAATAAAGAAATGTAACTAATTATATGAATTATAGTTTTTTATAATAAAATATTAATAACATGAAAGAGTAGGTGGTAGTATTTTCTTTTACATAGTGGGAAAACCTATTATAACTCAATTGGAAAACTAGCTGTGAGGACAACTATTTGTGGTAGCTATCCCCAATGCAAGGTGAATCATCACCATTATTCAAAGAAAACCAAGCCATCAGCAATAGCCAAGTGGTGGTAGTAAATGAGAAAAGCTTTCAATGTTGCCACATGCTCGTTGGTAGTCTGTAAAGGGGCAAACTTTTACTCATGAAAATGCTTCTCTGCCTTGGGTGGTACCTCCAAAGTCTTGGGTGATACGCCAAACAGAAACATTTTTAACTCATACCAAGAAAAATAAATAATCATATTATTTATATTTATTTTTAATTTTTAATTTTTTTTAATCATTAATATTTAGTAGGTTGATGAGATTGGTTAGAATATCTTAAATATGTTAGAAATAGATTTTACTTTTTAAATGCAAAAGTTGGCTTAAGGGTAATTTATGTTTCATATATCAAGTTTGTATGTTGCAAATTTTCACCTTTAATGGGGTTCAAATACCAAAGTTAGAGTTTTTCAAATTTCCACACGGTATAAATTTAGTTTACAAATAAAATAAAAAATTATTAATTATTTATATTTGATATTGGTTTGTACAGATTTTTTCTTTTAAATAAAAAGATAAGTCTAATTATATTAAATTTTAAAGATATGGTAAATTGTATATTATCAATTTTTCAATAAATTTTTTTTTATAGAAGAGTAAGAAAATTTTAGGTAAAAATTATATTATCATAATTTTGTCGATATTAAAAGTAGATCTTGGCATCAAGTTGAATAGAAGAAAAGAAAAATATTTAGCTCTTATAGTACTAAATAAATATTTAAGAAATTTGAAAATTTAAAATAAAAATAAAATTTATGTTGCTTAAATAGTCAAAACAATAAAAAAATTAATAAAATAAAAATAATATTTGGTTCAACTTAAATAATCCAAAACAATTAATTCTAAAAACTTAAAAATAAATAATAAATAAAAAAAGTCAAACTTAAATACATAATATTTGGGTCAAACATAAATAATTAATTCACTAAAATAAAAATAATATTTGAGTCAAACTTAAATAATAAAAAAAATTAATTCTACAAACTTAAAAATAAATAAAAATAATAACTGGTCAACAAAATAAATAAACAAATAAATGAAATAAAAGTAAATAAAGCAATAAAGTAATTAATCCATTATTAGTAGTAAAAAAATACAAATAAATAATAAAAAAAATAAAAACAAGATATTAAAAATCAAGATTGTCTCTGCCAAGTGTAAGACCAACTAAGGGTGGCCTAAAGGCATTAAATGTAATATTGGAGTTAATAAAGGGTGCCCCCTATTCCCTACCTTTTTTGGCATATACATCGATAAGCTAGAGGAATGTCCGGAAACTACGAGATGCAAGGGCACCGAGCTTACTGGTATAATCATTAATCATTCTTCTTGAAAAAATCCATAATGAACTTGACAAGCAACTCAAGACTCTTCATGTATATTTCTCCAAGATGGGTATGACTATTAATACGGACAAGACTAAAGTATTGATCATTAAATCCAAAAAGATCACCCATGGTAGTTTCTTTTTCAATAATCAATGCTTAGAGCAAGTCACTTCTTATAAATATCTCGTTATTGGTTTTCCTCATTAACTCAACTAGAATTATTTCATCGAGAAAAGGATTATTAGGGGTTCGAAATCTTATTATGAGATTGAAAACAATTGTAAGTCGGTTGATCTTTACATTTGGAGTAAAAATAAGTTCCTCTTTGAGACTCTTGTCACCCCTATTATTTTATATAGATGTGAAGTTTGGGGTTGTAGTATATCCAGATAGTCTTGGAGGAAGATTGAGATGATTCAAAAGCAGTTCATAACCTAAAACCTAAATATCAAGGGAAATACCCCCATCATATCCTCTTGATCAAAATTGGTTTGTCCCCCATTGAAAGTACGACTATGGTTAGATATTTGATGTATAAGAAGAATATTTACAGCATGGAATCCAAAAGGCTCCCAAAAATTGCTTCTAAATTTAGTCAAAACCCCTAACTTCGCCTCAAGTGCGGGTGGCATAAGGATGCCCAGTCTTGGCTCAACCATTGGGGAATTAAGTATGAGATCAGTATGGGAAGCAAAGATAGTGTCAAATATATTATTACCTCCAAGTTTAAGGACAAGCTGTGGGAGGATAAGTAGCTAGAGGATAGAAGAAAGCTAAGATACTATAAGGAGGGGATCAACCCCACCCTTGATAACCAAAACTATATCTCTATGTTGACCAACACTAAGAAAAAAATGAACATCGACAGGATAAGAACTAATTATCATGAGCTTTGAAGTGAGATCGGGTGTTGTTCTATTCCCAAGACTCCCTGGAATGATAGAATCTGTCAGATTTGCGATACTAATAAGGTGAAAGATGAAAAACACTTCATTCTAGATTTCTTGGCTCTTACTCACATCTACTCTCAATTCTATACCATCATCTGCCACACTTCCAATATTCTTGACATACTAAGCCAACCCTTCTACAGTGATCTTGGAGTGCTTCTTTCCTTTCTCCTAGATCATAGAAACAAGATTCTGAAGAATCCCACTTAGATTATTTTCTTTTTAGGGCGTATTGGTCTTAGTGGACGTTAATCATCATCATCATCATCATATATATAAAAACAAATAAATAAATAAGAGGAAACGGTCCTCCTCCCACTTTCCTTTTTTTTCCCACTTCCAATTTCATAATTTTTTAAGATTTTATAATTAACTACTTTGATTATTTAAGTTTGACTCAAATATTATTTTTATTTTAGTATTTTGATTATTTAGGTTTGACCCAAATATTTTTTATTTAATTTTTGACCATTTATTATTTTTAATTATTTTTAAGTTTTTAGAATTAATTGTTCTAGATTATTTAAGTTTGACCCAAATATTAGTTTATTTTACTAATTTTTTATTGTTTTGATTATTTAGGCTTGATCTCTATATTATTTTTATTTTTAGATATTCATTTCATTAAAAAATTTCCTTTTCATTAATTATTTTCTTCAATTCATTATTAACAACTATTTTCTAACAATTATTTGCTTATGTTAAAATAATATAGAGAGTGTAAACTTCTATGATCCATATCTTATTATAATAAATCTTCGGAGAAATCACATAAGAAATTTTAGGATAATGAAAGTATTTGATATATATATATATATATATATATATATATATATATATATATATATATATATATATATATATATATATATATATATATATATATATATATATATATATATAATGCAGAGAAAAGCAACGATCAAAACCCATCATAAATGGAAATATAGATGTTAAAGAACAGTAAAAAATGAAAACAACCAATAAATAAATGATCGAAAACAAAATAAACCCCATCATAAAATAATATAAAAATAATAAAGACTAAGTTAAAAATAAAGACTAAGTAAAAAAAACAAATAAATAAATAAAAATATAAAATACAATACAATAAATAAAAATAAAATAACAAAATTTAAAAATAAATAAAACTAACAAAACAATCAACAATATTATTTAAAATATATTGATGATGATGATGATGGTGGTGGTTAAGGTCCACTGAGACCAAACTTTGGTCTATCGAACTTAAAGAAACGAATTATTTAGTTTGATTCAAGATTTTATTCCTATGCTCAAAAAGCTTGGAGAGAAGCCTCCCGAGCTCACTATAATTTTGACATCTTAAAAGGATAGGAAGGTCAATATTGCAACAAAGATTATGAAATTGAGATATAATGTGGTTGTACACGGCGCACTCTAAGAGGAAGTGGTTTTCATCCTCGATGTTCATATTCTCACAGAGATGGCAGATCCTTTCCATCCATGGTGTTTTAGGAACTGTCCAACGACCTGTTTCACTATGGAGGTCATGAGAGTTCGCTCTAATCTTAGCTATATTAATTTTCTTCTTTGAGCTAGTTAAAACAGAGAGATACTTTTGATCTTATAGGGTGGGGTTGACGACCTCCTTATAATATCTTAATTTTCTTTTAGCTGCTAGATCTTTCTCACACAACATTTTTTCTTTGAATTTAGAAGTAACAATTTTTTTAAATGTTATTAATGTTTTGCAATGCAACATTCTCGTCGATCTCCCAATGGTTTAACCAGGCCCTGGTGTCTTTATACCAACCTCAAATTGAAAGCACCGACTAAATAAATAAACGAAACACAATTATAAAATAAGACTAGCAATTGCACCATATGTTGCAAAGGAAACACTGTAAAGCTGTATTTTAGCACTTTTCAAAATCAAACGTTTTTGTTTTCTAAAATAGGTGAAGTGTTTCCTCAAAATTTTGGACATCTCATTAAAATACATTAAAATACATGAGCATCACAACATCATGATATTAACTATGAAAATCTGCATACTAAAATGTAAAAATTTAACAACAATAAACCTTGGATGTGTAGAGCCCTATGGTTATATTGAAAATTCTATTATCATTCAATGAAGTTTGGAATCATGTCTAAGTTTATTTTTAAATGTAATATTAAACATCCAAAAACATAATGAATATTAACATAATTATTTCCAAAATACTACAATCAAATAGATAATGCATATCACTATAATAGTACTTTCACAAGATTTAATTATTGGCCTTCTCTCTTCTAACACAAAATTAATTTTACTTTTACTAATGAATTTACAAATGTGAAAAATAAACTAAAATTAAATTACATCCATTTTCCTTTTAAATTTTAACGTAATTTTAGAGTTGATTTTTACAAGTCCTCAAATTGCATTTCTTGTCGTTCACCAAGTTGTCAGTTAATTCATCCAAAATAAGAAAACAGTGATTATGCCAACTAAAGAAAATATATACATAAATTATAAATCATAAAATATATTCAACATGAATTATGTCAACAACAAAACATGGACATAAACCACATTCCAATAAAGCGTCCAACAATGCATCCAATTCTGACAGAGTTTCCCATATGTTTATGGAAATATCATATTAATTAATTAATCACCAATGGGAAAGGAGACATACCCATCATCATGAAATAATATCATATATTATTCAAAGAATAACACACCAATATACATGTTCAAAAATACGTATTTCCTAATATAGCTAAGACAAATATCTCTGATTATTTTGATGACAATAACAGGCTTAAACTGAGTTGGCAGGTTGACTATGACAATAATTGGTTACCTTAGTGAGATACATTGAGAGATGCCACCCAATACAAGAAAGGAAGCAACACGTGTTTGAAAAGGGCTAGGAAGGTTAGGCCGTTGCTAAAAAGGCATAACAATCGTAAACATATTATTCTCTGGTTTTTCCTGTTCCATAGTTTTAAATGAAGGAATTCAAATAATTAGCAAGACGTGTAAATTTTACAACGTCAAGACACAAATAAGAACACTAAACCAAGGTCCAATATTAATAGGCTAATGTTTTTATATTCACTCCTTCAAGTGGTGGTTTAACATTAATGGAGCACCACCAGGATGATTGCCTAGGTTCAATATCAAACAAGCATCTCATTTTGAAGTGCAGATCATTTTAAAATTGCACATGTCCTCATCTATACAAAGAAAATTGTCTTGGCATGCTAACCTTTTAATTACATGCAACATTAAAATTTCTCCGTATGCGTGATTTGGATATATGTGTGAGCATGACAACACCATAATAATGAGCCCAAGACCGTTAGTTGTAGGTGTGCATCTCGCATTTCACGTGGAACATCATATTGTATTAAATTCGAAATAATTTTCAAATATAAACCATTTAAACACAATTCAATGATTCACTCAAATGTACATGTACAAAATGGATTATAAACCCTTTCAATGTTCTTCAATGGCATGCACTTTGCACATTGTATAGCATAACAAATCAAGGAGTAACTATTGAATATATTTGACTCATAGCTAAATCACAATATGCGGTGATATAATATGATATAAGAAAATTTCCATTACTTTCTTACAAATTATCGTCTGGTCATTCTTCATCATTTGTATTCACCATGCCAACAATCTATTCATTTGTGGCCACCATCTTTCTCGCTGGTAGACACAATCTCTGTTTTAATGGTGCCATTTTCATTGGTGGCATCTTTCTCGTCGGTAGACACAATATCTGTGCTAATGGTGGAGCTGGAACCCATGTCCAATTTTACATTATCCAAGATCCAAGGATGATCTACATCATTCCAATCATCACGTTTAAGTAGTAATTTAGTTCCTCACCCATCCTAAATAATGTTTGGATATTAAGAAACTAGAAAAATAATAAAAACTCATTCAAAATTTACGAAAATCAAGAAACTAGAAAAGGTATAAAAACTCACTCAAGATTTGATCACAAGAAAATCGGTGCATGCGGTCCTTCTGCAGCATTCCAAGAACGATTTCCTTTGCAGAATCCGATATGGAGGTCACTCAACTTTAGGTTTGTATTTTGTATTTGTTCATACATGACCGCGACATTGTTCACTGCATAAAACAGTGTCCTCCCAAAGAGCAGATGGTACAACACCGCTCCTACGCTCCATATATCAACCTCGTATGAGTACCCAGTTCCACCCAACATCTCTGGAGAAAAATATACCATGTCCCACGTTATCCATTTTTATGAGTACATTTTGTCGACCTGCAAATATAAATAATCCATCAATGAACTACAAAGAATTTCAAAATTTACAAATAAATCATCAAGAAAAATTCTGCAACGTACCATTCCAAATTGACCCATCAAAACTCCCAAGTTTAAAAACCCATGTACAAGGGTGTGCATTGTTTGTAGTATTTGTAATAAAAATACTCAACGACTTTACGTCTCTATGAATGATTTTGCATGAGTGATAGTATTGAAGTGATTGGATGATTATGGTTGCTAGTTTTTCGGGAATGGCACCATGGGATTTAATAAAATGCTGGAGATCTAGCCCATCACAGACCTCAAAATTCATGTACACGTCCTTCGAGAAACCATATTTCCTCACTATTTCATGAAGGTAGTGGGCGATGGGCTTCAATATTGCTAGGTGTCCGCCTGGTAGACGACTTTGGAATATATTCATTTCATTCAATGCATTCGGAGATAGTAGCATCAAAACTACCTTCTTCCAACATCTCTTCTTTGAAGAGCTTCAGCCGTTACGCAACTCCGAGAATGTCCAAGAGATGTCGCACCCTGGCCTCTTTATTATTAATTACTGATTAATAATAATAATCAATCCTAAGGTAGATATTATTTCAATCGTCTAACATCAAAATTGGTACATAATGGTACAAGTAGCAGTTGAGGGGAGTTGTTTTTAAATAGGGACGCTTTACATTGTAATAGTAAAAATAATAAAGACTAAGTAAAATAAATAAATAAATAAAAATAGAAATAGAAATAAACTCCATATATATAATATAATAAATTAAAAAATAAAAATAAAGAAAAAGACTTATAAATAAAATAATACTACCTAAAAAGAAAAAGGAAATTACCAAAAATAGACTAAAACTAGGTCAACATTAGAAATATTATTTAAAATGTATAATTATAAATTCACAAAATAAGTGAACACCAAACATATAAAACATATCAAGCAAAAGCATAGTAACAGAAAGAGAGGAAAACAATTGAGAAAGGAACACTACTGAGAGCACAGAGATGTTATCCAACAACTGCTAACTTTCCACCTATCATCCCTATTCCACGTACGGGGCCTTTTCTCAATCTCAATAGCATCCCTAAATTTACGGTGATGAAAATGCTCAACCCTAGCAATGAATTTGGATTTTCCATACAAATGTGATGCTTAGTCTTCTCTGCATGCTCAACGAGGACCTCCTTCTACCATGTCTGATATCAGTAGTATGCTCTTGAATCCTTTTATTAATCGACTGACGCGTTTCTCCAATGTAGGGGATCCCACAGCAGCACGAGATCAAATAAACACATTTCACGCTTTTGGGTTCCAACAGGTGTTTAATATTTATTTAGTCAAATCTAAATGTTATATTATAACGAATAAAAACAATTCTCTTCATCAATTTAACTTGATGCCAAGATTTGGTTCTTCATCTTGTCTTGGCGATGAACCACACTGGATGGTTCAAAACGTGTCAACAAAACTTTGATGATGTGCTTTTTACCAAAAGTTTTGTTTCATTTCATGATATGGATCATAAATACTTAAGTTTTTTATATTTAAGATTTCTTTTTAAATCATAAAATTGGGTGGAGTTATAACTTGTGACTTCTTAAGGTTTGAAATTTGACTTCATATGGGTTGAGATTTCTATTGACACAAACCTATTCCTCAAAACACATTAAAATGAAGATCAATATTAATTTATCAACATGAATAAACTCCACCACATTCTAGTTTTGAACCTATAATATCTTATGAAAAAAAATGTCCTTAACCATTATACTCAGTCATGTAGGTAGTATTTCATATGATGTCTTATGTGTTGTAAACCTTTTGTCACGCATTGTATTTGGGTAAAAATCAGTTATTAAACGTTTGAATTGCTATATGATGTCTTATGTGTTGTAAACCTTTTGTCACGCCTTGTATTTGGGTAAAAACCAGTTTTTAAACATTTGAATTAATTGTGTTTGGTTGATAGTAATTGATTAAATTATAGTTATGAGGTTAATAGGAATTTCCAGAAGTTAGTTTGAATTGAAGTAAGATTTTTTTGAAGGACTTGTTTCTAAATGGAATGGATAAGCTTGGAAACTCAAACCGTAGATCTTAAACGGTTATCTAACTACCAAGCAGTTGAATGGTTATGTCTTCTTGATCCTTTAAAGATCAAGTCAAGGAAGAAACCAAAGACTAGACCACAAAGTGTAATGCACGATGGAAGAGAATTGTTCTTGAGCTCGGTAAATCCCAGTGGAACTCTCTCCATACTCTGCCAGACTGGACAATAGAGTCTGGACAATAATCACTGCTGTAAGATTGGTAGTTTGAAGTTCGAAGGGAGTCGGACATGATTGCCGAACTTGTAGGCAGGGAGGAGGGTACCATCTTTGTTAGAGATTCCAGACTATCCAGCAGGACAGATAAGTACTTTAATTAGGAAAAATTAATAGTAGGGATGATAGACTTGTTCCTAATTCAAAGGATATGACCGAAAGGAAAACTTATTCTAGTAATTGTTTAGAAACTTGACAGTACTGGAAAATATCAAACTCGATTAACTGGTATTCTATTACAATAAGATTTGTGCAATGTTCTTGCTAAGAAATTTCTGTTATCGTATTTTTTTTGTATAAAGTATCAAAATAATATATATATATAAACAGTCGTGCAAAGGAAAAACATAATTTGTAGGCATAGAAATTAAATGATCAAACATAGACTTAATTATAAAAGAAAGGAAAGTTGTTCTATGGTCCGGTATCGAAGGCAAATGACACGTTAGTATCATGCCGAACTGAAACCAAGCCAGTTCCAGACTATATGTCTCGGCAAGATTCTGGTAATGACAGAATGCCTGAGTTTCTCTTGAGGAACAGAGAAAACACATGAATTCTGGAAGGAACTTGTTCACCATGGAGTGAATGTAAAACTAAACAAGCTGAAGAATATCATATCGCTAAGAACACACACCAACATGGAAATGAAACACCATATATATATATATGAGATCAGTATCAACAGTTCAAAGTTAAATAGCCGTTTGGATACCAACAGTGGTGAAATCGAAGTATGTTATCAAACTTGATAATGACAAAGCGTCCAATCATATAAATGATTCCTTCATTTATTACATTGTAGAATATGGGTTGAACGATGGATGTTCTATATAGAAAAGTGTTTACTGACCAATACTGGTGCCTTGAACTAGTTTGAAACTTTGTTAACCCATCTAGTGTCTTTGTGGGCGATTGTATTAGGTTTAGGAGGGAAATTGTATTAGGTTTAGGTTTATGAGTTTCGTGGGCGATTGCATTAGGTTTAGGTTTAGGAGTATGGGGAAGTCCTTTCTAGATCTCAAGCTTATTGGGTGACATGTGACAGGTCTTTTTCTTTCTAGACCTTGGGTGACATGTGACAGGTCTTTTTCTTTCTAGACCTTAAGCTTACTAGGTGACATGTGACAGGTTTACTAATTTTCCTGGTTTAAAAAAAAAATATGGGTTGAATGAAGTTTCCGGCCTGTCTTTCAAGGTGTAGAAGAAGGTGTAGAAGGGGTATGAAGTCATTTATATTAGTGGCTTATGAAAAAAAATTGAGGATGTTTTTGTTGAAAAACAATGTTTTATTGATAAGTTTTTTTTAGAGAAACACGCATAGGAAATTATCTCATGTCATTGAATGTGTCAAGTTTGGACAACCTCTCAAAGAGAAGGCTCCTCATAGACTAATATATTTGCACAAGTTGGATATTCTTTTGACGAATGAGAAATTGGGCAATGGTTACAAATGTATTTTTGAGTTGGCTAATGTCTTGGAGATGGGAAGACCTTAAGCTTACTAGGTGACATGTGACAGGTTTACTAATTTTCCTGGTTTAAAAAAAAAATATATGGGTTGAATGAAGTTTCTGGCCTGTCTTTCAAGGTGTAGAAGGGGAGGATGTTTTTGTTGAAAAACAATGTTTTATTGATAAGTTTTTTTTAGAGAAACACACATAGGAAATTTGCATAATGATCTCATGTCATTGAATGTGTCAAGTTTGGACAACCTCTCAAAGAGAAGGCTCCTCATATACTAATATATTTGCACAAGTTGGATATTCTTTTGATGAATGAGAAATTGGGCAATGGTTACAAATGTATTTTTGAGTTGGCAATGTCTTGGAGATGGGAAAAGTTTTCACTTAACCTCTCAAAGAGAAGGCTCCTCATAGACTAATATATTTGCACAAGTTAGATATTATTTTGACTAATGAGGAATTAGGCAATGGTTGCAAATGTATTTTTGAGTTGGCTAATGTCTTGGAGATTTCCACTTGGACTCCAAAGGTTGTCAGGGGGGGTTTGATTTTGGCATGGAGAAAAAGACACCTAAAAGGTTCTAATGCTTTCTCTTTTGATTCTAATTTAGGGGGTTTGATTTTGGCATTGAGAAAAAGAAACCTAAAAGGTTCCAATGCTTTCTCTTTTGATTCTAATTTAGGTACAATTATTTATGCTTAGTAGCATGGTTAAGATATAATTACTGTAAATACATATATATCATATTTAGGTACAATTATTTATGTTTAGTAGCATGGTTAAGATATAATTACTATAAATATATATAGATCATATTTAGGTACAATTATTTATGCTTATTAGCATGGTTAAGATATAATTACTATAAATATATATAGATCATATTTAGGTACAATTATTTATGCTTATTAGCATGGTTAAGATATAATTACTATAAATATATATAGATCATATGTAGATTGAGTGGCCTATTGGGATAATAAATGCTATGAGTCTTTCCAAACATAGTTTTCTTATGGTAGGAGGGGATTTGAGTTTCTCATTGTGGGTTTGGGTTCGTTGGGGGAGGGGGGCAGTGGTGGGTTGGGGATTAAATTTTGGGTTTAACTACAAAATGAAATTTTGTCTCTCGGTATTTTATGAGGAAATGCAATGAGTTGAGACTATATGACATTGAATTGGTGAAGTTGAATCCCACTTAGAGAAACATCTTTTGTAGAGAAGAAGAAATAGATAAAAATCTTGATTGTGTCTTGTAGGGTAGAGTCCAACCATATTCCTATTATTTATGAAAATTGCAAATGCTAGGGAAAATTACTCTTCCCTAATTAAATTCAATTCAGTTTTCCTAGTGAAGGAAGATTATGTAGCAATGATGGACTCATGAACTTAATTTTAAGAGTCCTCTAGAGAATTTGTATAGTTTTTTAAGAATATAAATAACATAAAAAATAGAAAAATATTGAAATATAACTAGATGTTATTATACATGGAATCTCACATGGAGGATATATACAATACATAAAAGGAAATCATGATGATTTTGGAGAAAAAGAGGATCAGAATATTGAGATATAAGGAAGAAACTTGAGGCTCAAGAAGAGGGCAATATGGTTTTCTAAAGTAGAAGGAAATATTTTTCATAAATTTGTAAATTATTGAAAAAATGTCAATACAATTTGGAAAATACCAAATGAGGATGGATCTTTAGCTTCTAGATTTGAATACATTATTTAGCTGGGTGTGGATAATTTGAATCTCACATGAAGGATATATACAATACATAAAATGAAATCATGATGATGTTGGAGAAAAATAGGATAAGAATATTGAGATATAAGGAAGCAAATTGAGGCTCAAGAAGAGGGCAATATGGTTTTCTAAAGTAGAAGGAAATATTTTTCATAAATTTGTAAATTATTGAAAAAATGTCAATACATATTGGAAAATACCAAATGAGGATGGATCTTTAGCTTCTAGATTTGAATACATTATTTAGCTCGGTGTGGATAATTTTAAGAATATATACCAGGAATAATCTTGAGATTCAAAGCTAAAGTTTTTAATATAAGCACATACTTCCATATCTTCGTGGTGGAAGAAAATATTCATATATTATTCAAGGAAATTTCAAAATATAGAACTCTAGATGGCATTGGATAGCTTTCAATATGATAACAATTTCTAAGCAAATGGGTGGTTTAAATAATTATATACCTTCCTTTGACTAGTATAGACCTATTTCATTATGGATTTTCTTTTATAAATTTAAATCAAAGGTTATTGTCTTGAGAGTGGAGTTTATTATAAAATCCCATCATGGGATAGCTTTCAATATGATAACAATTTCTAAGCAAATGGGTGCTTTAAATAATTATTTTTTGGGTTTTATGAAACCCTTAACAAAAACATGATGAGGGTGATTATGAATCCATAGTTTGTTGAAGAATGTTAATGGCCTTTGGCTCCACTTTCATTGCTTTGATTCAAAAAGGATGAAATACCTTCCTTTGATTAGTATACACATATTTCATTATGGATTTTATTTTATAAATTTAAATCAAAGGTTATCGTCTTGAGAGTAATTATGGATAATTTTAAGAATATATACGAGGAATAATCATGAGATTCAAAGCTAAAGTTTTTAATATAAGCACATACTTCCATATCTTCGTGGTGGAAGAAAATATTCATATATTATTCAAGGAAATTTCAAAATATAGAACTCTAGATGGCATTGCATAGCTTTCAATATGATAACAATTTCTAAGCTAATAGGTGGTTTAAATAATTATTTTTTGGGTTTTAGGAAACCCTTAACAAAGACTTGATGAGGGTGATTATGAATCCATAGTTTGTTGAAGGATGTTAATGGCCTTTGGCTCCACTTTCATTTCTTTGATTCAACAGGATGAAAAAATGCCTTCCTTTGATTAGTATAGACCTATTTCATTATGGATTTTCTTTTATAAATTTAAATCAAAGGTTATCATCTTGAGAGTGGAGTTTATTATAAAATCGATTTCAAATGGGCATTTTAATACGTTATCTAGCATGAAAATTTATGAGATTAGAGGGGTCTTGAGTGTGGAGTTTATTATAAAAATCCATTTCAAATGGGCATTTTAATACGTTATCTAGCATGAAAATTCATGAGATTAGAAGAGTAGTCCAATAGAGGTTACATCAAATAAAAACAAATATTTTTTTTTTAATGGTTATTAAGTTGGACTTATCTCAAAGTTTATGATAGGAAAAGCTTCATATATTTTAGGATAATGTTGATCCATTGTGTTTTAATTTTCATTTTGTTAATTTGTTAATGAATTTTGAATAGCCCATTTCTTTGGCCATTTTAATTAAGAGATTTGGTAGTCATGAGATTCAAAGCTAAAGTTTTTAATATAAGACATACTTCCCTATCTTCATGGTAGAAGAAAATATTCATATATTATTCGAGGAAATTTCAAAAGATAAAACTCTAGATGGCATTGGATAGCTTTCAATATGATAACAATTTCTAAGCAAATGGGTGATTTAAATAATTATTTTTTGGGTTTTAGGAAACCCTTAACAAAGACTTGATGAGGGTGATTATGAACCCATAGTTTGTTGACGGATGTTAACGGCCTCTGCCTCCACTTTCATTTCTTTGATTCAAAAGGATGAAAAAAATGTCTTCCTTTGATTAGTATAAACCTATTTCAATATGAATTTCGATTTATAAATTTAAATCAAAGGTTATCGTCTTGAGGGTGGAGTTTATTATAAAAATCCATTTGAGAGTGGAGTTTATTATAAAAATCCATTTGAGAGTGGAGTTTATTATAAAAATCCATTTTAGAGTGGAGTTTATTATAAAAATCCATTTGAGAATGGAGTTTATTATAAAAATCCATTTGAGAGTGGAGTTTATTATAAAAATCCATGTGAGAAATATTATTATAAAAACTATCTGACAAGGGAGCTATTATAAAAACTATAAAATCCATTTGAGAGTGGAGTTTATTATAAAACTATTTGAGAGTGGATTTTATTATAAAAATCCATTTGAGAGTGGAGTTTATAATAAAAATCCATTTGAGAGTGGAGTTTATTATAAAAATCCATTTGAGAGTGGAGTTTATTATAAAAATCCATTTGACAGTGGAGTTTATTATAAAAACCCATTTGACAGTGGAGTTTATTATAAAAATCCATAAAAATCCATTTGAGAGTGGAGTTTATTATAAAAATCCATTTGAGAGTGGAGTTTATTATAAAAATCCATTTGAGAGTGGAGTTTATTATAAAAATCCATTTGAGAGTGGATTTTATTATAAAAATCCATTTGAGAGTGGAGTTTATTATAAAAATCCATTTCAAATGGGCATTTTAATATGCTATCTAGCATGAAAATTTATGAGATTAGAGGGGTCTTGGGAGTGGAGTTTATTATAAAAATCCATTTCAAATGGGCATTTTAATACGTTATCTAGCATGAAAATTTATGAGATTAGAAGAGTAGTCCAATAGAGGTTACATCAAATAAAAACAAAGAGGTTTTCTTCAATGGTTATAAAGTTGGACTTATCTAAAGTTTATGATAAGAAAAGCTTCATATATTTTAGGATAATGTTGATCCATTGTTTGTTAATTAATATTGAATAGCCCATTTCTTTTCGCCATTTTTTTTAATTAAGAGATTTGGTTTATCCTTTATGAGGATTAGAGAAGAATTACAGCTTCCTTTCTATTTTTTTTTTCCTAATTGTTTTCTAGATTTTTACTAAAGACAAAGATCTTATTAATGCAAAGAGAATTGATTCTTTAGAGAAAGAAAATAGGTAATCATATTTCCTATTTCAAATAATATATTTTTGTTTTATGATGGTTCAAGGAGAAAATGTCTTTAAAATGAAAGAGATATTATATTTTTATTATACTATGTATATTTTAGCTAATGTTTAGAAGTCATTAGTCTTACTTCTTTGTGACAGTCATGTCAAGGTTAATATTTTAAATAATTATTTCCTTTCTATAACATTATTTATATTTTTCATCAATCCAAAATGCTTATGGAAAAAAGACTAGAACAATGTAATTAAATAATTTTCAAGACCTAAAAATGATGGTAGTGGGAAAAATGATGGTGTGTGGGGTGGTGTAATTATTAACAATTTTGAGAAAGTAGATTATAATATTTAAATATTTTCATAATATAAACTCTATATATTGATTTATTTTTTTCCAAACAAAAAATTGAACAATATATTGAGTATATAGAAAGTTACATGGTATGTGCACATAGCATTCAATGAACTGCATTTTTCTCCCTTTTTGGAGAGGAAAAAAGATGGCATTACGACTGATTAGGAGGAAAAAAAGGTTTTTGACCTATCCTCCCAACCCTATTCAAAAAGAAAAGCTGAAGAAATACGTCTTCTTCCAGCCCCTATGCTTCCCTAATATTAGGAAATAATGCCCAAACAAGGGTGGAAAACATACTTCTTTCTATTTGTTCCCACAAAAAACTTAACCTGGACGATAAACAACGATCCAGATTTTTGAGCTCTATAATCCCACAGTACAAAAAAAGAGGAAAAAACCATCACCCAAATCTCCTCTTAATAGGAAAACAATCTGAAATAGAGACAGAGAATTTCTCAGTATATGGTTCAGTGCTGAAGTGAACTAAACAAAAAAGTACATTAACACCAACAGTTATGGACAGTTCCATGCTGAACTATAAAAACAAGTAAAAGAAAATAGGAAAACTAGATCTAGAGAGTGAATGAAGGTTGTTCGATGATTCGGACTAGCCCTCCATCAACCTCTTATGCTACCCAGAGCCCCAAATCTTTATGAATGCCTTCCTTAGATAGAAGGTATGGTTCACTGTTTCATTCCCTGTAAATGTGACAAGCAATGATATGGTTAAAATAGGATTTTAAAAGTATCACCTCATCTAATAAAGGAGATAAAATTTAATTTAGGCATATTTGGGAACCATTAAACCGTTTAGTGATGTTAAAAGAGTCTCCAGGGCTTCTCTCATCTCAAGAGAGGAGAGCCAGCAAAGGAGATGAAGGAATTTTAGTTCTGCGAAGTTGTTTGTCCCCTGCCCAAGGTTGACCAACGCTTTGTATACTTTCCCAGATGGAAATGTATGATGAGGCAAGCTCCACATGTATTTTGAGGGTTAGATGCTCCATAAAAATATGCCCACGGGTTGTCTCCCATAATAACTTCCTCTTGAATGACTCTGGCTTGATGGGACTCCACTGGAATTGGAATATATTAAAAAATAGATACCCCTTCCGCAGCTAGTAGATTATTGGGAAAAATTATGTCTTGAAAGATGACTCGATTTCTCGCAATCCAGGTTCCCCAAATAACAATGAGTGGGATGTTCTGCACCCTGTTATTTGGAGAATCCTGTCACCATCTTTGCTACGCCTCCGAAACAAATTGACCTTCCCATTTTTGTGTAATCTTGAGGAGGCACAAGGTTTCGGTCCAAAGACTAATATTACATGTGCAAGTGAGAAAAAGGTGGTGTACTAACTCATGGCTAGACTTGCACAAGGAACACCAAATAGGACCAATCTTGCCCCTCCATTGAAGGAAATCCCAGGAGGGAAATTTGTTCTGTAGAATGCACAAGAAGAACAGTTTTGATTTCCCTGAACCCTTTAGCTCCCATAACGATTTGAACCACCACTCTGGCTCCCCCCATCCCTTCTGAGACATTAGCCATTTGTAGCCGAATTTTGGGGTGTACAGACCCGTGGGGGAGTGAACCCATCTGAGCTCATCTGTCCTCTCCTAGATTCTAACATTTGACCTGTGGAGCTCATTGATGAACCCCTACCACTCCTATGTCCACCTATCTTCAAGGTGAAGGGCCTCCCCTGTCATCCATGCTTGTCCCCACATAGTTATCTAACCTTGTTGGGAAATATTGCTCATATTACTGAAGCCTCTTTGTTCCAACTAGTCAATTAGATCTCTGGAGAGGGCGTAGTCCCCAGTGCACCCCACCCATGGTTCACGACCCAGCCTTACCTATGTACCGTCCCCAACATGCCAAGCCAATCCCTATTCGATGATCTTGATTGATGCCAGTGTTGCTTTCCAGACAATCAAAGCATTTTTCAATTTCTTATTGGGCAAGCACATCCATTCATTTATTGGAATTGGTTCGATGTATTTCCTTCTTATAATTGTCGACTAAAGGTTTTCCAGAGTAATGAGTCTCCAACCCAGCACTGCAGCTAGAGAGGCGGTGAAAGAGGGGAGCTCCTTGATTCCCCACCCTTCCCAGGCCTTCGGTCGCACTATTTTCTCCCATGCCACCCATGGAATTACATGTTCCACCTTTGACCCTGACCATAAAAACCTACTGCAGAGTTTGTTGATAGATGAAAGGGTACATTTTGGCACCCAAGAAAGGGCAGCTGATGCAGGGGCATTAGGCTCAAGACAATCCTTGTACATAAATAAACATAAGGGGGCCTCATGTTTTTGTTTCCCCATGTAATTATTCATAGTTGAGTTATTTTAGTTAAATTGTGGAGGAAAATGTAACTTCCGGAATGATTAGTGGGCATAGGAAGAGATAGTCTGTTTCATTCTGTCAGAGAGTTAGGCTAAAATTAGGACTGTAGGAATTGAAAAGTTTGTTGAATGTAAGGGAAGATGAAGCAATTACTGTTAGTTGTATAAATAAACCTCTGTGGCATGGTCTATGACAGTCCTGAAAAGAGACCTGCATAGAGAACTGCATAGGGTTAGAAGGTCAAAGAGGCAGAGTAGGGGTTCAGAAGGGCCAATTGATCGAAAATCTGGCCAAGTAAAAGTTGTAAGTAACTTCACTGTGTAAATGAATAATTGTTTCAGTATTGTTGTGCATTTGTCGAGTTAACTTCTGTGTGAATATGCCTTGAATCTCCGTAAGTCATGTAGGAGTAGGACTCTGCGAATTAGTTGAGAGTCTGCATATATATTCTGGGTGGAGATACCCTGTTATCTGGAGGTTCAATTGGTGTTCTATTCTAAATATGAAATCGATTTTAACTCATATCGAAATGTATATACTGTGTAGAGTCGGTTAATTGGTTTCTTTGTAGAAATCTCTGTGTAGAAAGTTTCGTAGTAACCTCTGTGATGCAATCGTTTTTAATTCCTGTACATAAAGCCTAAAGGAATTGAAGCCACCCTCTAGTGAGGAGGTACTGAGATCAATCCTATTTGTTAAGTTACAGGATGGAGAAGGGTTCTCCCCTTCGAAATTGTGAATCTCCGTGGCACAATTTTCATCCTATGACCATCTCAGTAGTCAATATCTGAAATCGAAAGTAAAAGACAATGAAATGAATCTCATCGAACTGGGAGGATTCGATCCATGGTTGGCTATATAAATGATTGAGGATTTCATTTAATAATTCGTGTTAAGGCCTTGACAAATGAATGTGTGTGAATTCGTGCTCTCTATGTATAATTTGAATCTGTGGGTTTGGTTGCCCTCGTTGTAATCCTGCAAGAAAGGCTTATCACACATCTTGCACTAAAATGGTGATGGCGCAGTTATAATGAAGTGTTAACGTGAAGTTACAAAACAAAGAAATGAAACGGTGATAGTGTGTGGAGGTGAAACCTCGAGTGTAGATGAACGGAACCAAGAGGACAAACAGTTAAGGCGGTTTTTGGGGAGAATACCAGCGAGATCACGTTAGTTAAAAGGTGGTAAGCTGTATTGGAAATTTGAACGTGATATATGCTATAGGCTGACACGTGGCCTTAAGCGGTTTGGAGAAACCACTTACATCGCGCAACATTTGTGAATTAACATTCGGGCAACTAAATCACGCGATATTCGATTGGGGGCGTCGGATCATCCGAAGCAAAGTGACAAGCCAACAACCGTTGGATGCGATGGGTTCATTAACACTAGGGCCCAACTCCAATATATGGTGATTGTTGCTGTTCTAATTAAGGTTTGTGGGTTTAACAAAGGTATGATCAACATTGTTCACATTGGCATATGTTCTTTTTTATAGTGTCCCAGGTTATAAAGTGAAGGGGATTATTGAATGTTAGCATGGGCTCGAAGAATGTTATATGTCTGTTGGCTTCTATATAAATTCAGGGCCGAGACTGTTTAATAAAATACTCTGCAATAGAGCCAATAAAAATGTATGATGATAAGGCACAAACCCGAGAAATTGAAAGATTGTTGGTTCGGTTGGGTTTAATTCCTAAGTGGTATATATTGGTTTGAATATATATTAAATTGTGGATCCGAATAGTATACGGATAAAATGAGAGCATGTTGACCCTTTGTATTTGGGCGTATAAGTGCAAGAATGATATGTTGATTCTAACTGGGTTAAGAGGGTTGTTGGAAGGTCTAAACCCAAGTGTTGAAAAGAAGACAGAGCCTCCACATTAGAGTCGAATGTTGGGTTTTATAACCATAAAAGAGTTGTTGAATTGATATCTCAAATCTCTAATTTGAAATATTAAAAAAAATTACAGAATTGCTTATTGCCAACTTAGAATTTAGAAAAGTGTGAGTTGCCCAAATTGTGGATCTGGTTGGGCAATGAATCTAGAATGCATTTTATACACAAAAGACTTCCAGATTGAGAATTTGTAAAAACAGGGACTATGGGTTTTACCCCCATCATAGTGGTATCAGAGCCTGAATTGAATTAGCTCTTTGAAAATTTTATTTTGAAATGCACATGTACAGAACAGTGATAAATTTGGGTTTTAAATCTATTTAACAAAATTGCATATTTGATTGAGTATGCAGTGAAGGTCTCCAGATGAGCAAAATCTAGAGTTGAAGACAAGGAGTCTTGAAGATTGCAGCAGATAGAGATGCAGTGTAGGTGAGAAAAGAAGTAAGATCATTCAGGGATATTGTGAGGTGAGTGATGAGCCTTATTTGAACTGTGGTTTATGGTATTGTTTGCAGAATGAAAAGTGCAAGCAATTGAGGAAGAAATCTCAGCAAAGAAGCAGATCACAGCTTTGAAGCAGTGATAGAAGAGTCCAGCAAGGGATTCTGAGTGCAGGAAGAGTGTGGCAGAACCTGGAAGTTTACCAAATAGGGTTGGATGATAGAGGAACATAGGTGTTCTTGAGAGAAGTTGCAGAGTGAAGCCTAGAGAGAGCAGAAGAGAGTGCTCAGAAGGTTCCAGAGAGAGTGAACCGGTACTTGCCAAAAGCCGAATCCATAGGAAGGGATTGGTGAGGTAAGTTGCAGCAAGAGGGCTTGTTGTTGTAGAGGCTTAGTGCAGCTTGTGAGCTAAGAACTCCTGGAGGAGAAAATGGCTACTGATAGCCACAACAGAGATTGCAGAGATTGCAGAGGTTCTGAGAGAGGCCACAACAGAAGAGTGAGGGAAAATGCCAAAGCAGTTGGCATGAGGAAGGGACTCACTGATGAACAATATTGGAAAGAGATGGTTGAGATCAATAAGCAGCTTTATGAAATGGAGAGGATGATAGAGGAAAACTAGAGATGTGGTTGGCTCATGAAGAAGAAGGTAAAGTGGCAGAGGCCACAAAGGAAGAAGGAGAAAATGATGAATGCTCAAAAGAAGGAAGAAATGCTCAGAATGATTGAGTATTTGGAGAAGAACTTGGAGACTAAAGCTTCAAGTGGGACCAACGGGTCCAAGAGCCTTACATATGATATATTTTGTATGTTTGCAGGAAAGCCATGTGGAGATGAGCAAACTGCTGATGTTTTCACTGAAAAGGAAAATGGAGCAGCTACATGTTTTGAAGATGTCCATGCACAGTTGGAGAAAGGTTCTGGTTTTCAACATATTGGAAGCAGAGGAGATTTAGCTTATGATGATGGCCAGAAGATGGAAGTTCGACAGCTTGAAGAAATTGAAGAAGTGACCATTTAAGAATCTTTGAAGCATATGGAAGACTTGGAACAACAGGGAGATTTGATGATCAAATCATCAAAGGAGACCATGGGGTCTTATGTTTTTTCATCTGACAAGTTGTGTATGAATGCAGGTGTTAATGAAGGCAGTTCATATGATGGAGCTGTGACAAATGAAGCTGATTTTTGCCAAGTAAAGTATGATGAGTAGCTTTCATATGAAGATCAGATTGAAGTATTGCAGCAAAAGGAACTCATAAATTCCTTGTTTAATGAAACAGATTGCTTCAATGAGGACATGACAGTTGTGTTTGTTGGTGATTACTTTGTCATTAATGATGATAATGACATACTAATTTTGTTAAATGGCCAAGTAAAGAATAATGGATAGATAGCTGAAGTTTTTACAGAGATGGGAAATTAGAATTCTATTCTGATGAAGGCTGAGGAGATAGTGACGGCAGAAGATAGTGAAGATTGTGATGAGATGCCAAGATTGTGGCCTGAATTAAGTGTTCTAGAGTAGAGGACATAACCACAGAGAAAAGGTGTTTAGATGGTAAAGGTAGAGATGACTGAGGATGAGAAATTTCATTTTTATGAACTAGAGAAGAGAGACATCCTTGAAGAGGATGATGCAGAGGAGAGACTGATTGATAGTCTCAAATATTGTTTGAAGAATTTGGATCAGCATACTGATGTACTGATGGAGAAGAAAATAATTGCAGGACAGCATACTGAGATGCTGGCAGAGGAAGGAAAGGCTCTGAGGCCTTATGAATTTTGTTTTGAATTTTTTTTGATGAATGCAGATCCTGTTGGTGATGGAGATAGGTTGGCAGCATTGGGCAGTCAATTGAAGGAGGAGGAGAATTCTGTGGAAGATTTTAATCCATGGAATGGAGAAATTGAGTTGCTGGAGAGTATGTTGAATCAACAGGATTCAATACCAAAGAGAGAACCTTAATTTCAGAATTTGGGATTGCAGAATGTAAAAACACAATGGGATGAAGATAGAGAGGAATTGGTGATTGAATCATCAATTAAGACCATTGGGTCTCGTGAATTAAAATTTGACAAATTGGTTGTGTTGACAGGCATGGCAGAAAACAATCCATCTTTTGGAGTTTTTTTGAAGGGTGATGAATTGTTACAGAAGGAGGAAGGTGAGGCTATCATGCCTCCTGTAAATGAACTTGTTATTTCTACAGATGACAAGGAAAAATAGCTATTGTAGAATGAAGATGAGCAGTCGAAAGAAGATGAGACAGTCATGTCTCATGTGCAGAAATTTGTTGCTATTAGTAGCAGAGAAGAATTGGCTTGTTCGAATAGCCAAAGGAAGATTGGAGAGAAGGCTATATGGCAGACTTTTGGGGCTGCTACAGCAATGGAAAATCAGAGTTTTACTCTGATAGAAGATGAAATCCCAGTGTTTTAAATACTTGAGGTGATTAGCAGAATCATTCAAGAAGAAGGAAGGCAATTGCTGAAGATTTCCTATGAAGAAGAAGAAGAACATGCTGAATTGAAATTAGAGTATGTTGATGATGTGAGAAAAGCACGGAATAAAATGGCAGAATAGCAGCTTGGAGTGTTGCTGGAAGAAATATTGGAGCAACAAACTGAAGTGTTTCCAGAAGAGGAGAAAGGAAAACAAAGAGTTTATACTTTTGATGTTTGTTTCCTGATTGCAAATACTGGTGGAAGGACTAAGGCATGTTTAGTTCAGAAGAATAGAAGAGATGAGGATGATGACTGGAAATTTAATTACCAGTCTGAAGATTTTCTGAAGACAGAGAGTAGAGAAGTTGTCATGAGTGACCATCAAGAAATTTTTTATTGTTGCAGAGAGCAAGAGGGTATGGATGATTGGGTGGCGAATAGGGCAGCAGTAAAAACTAAACAAATAAAAGTCTAGCAAGCAAGAGCTCAACAAGTAAAAGCTAGAGCTACAATAAGAGATCAGCAATTGACAGCAAGAGTAGGAACTAAAGAAATAAGAATGCAAAAAACAAAAGTAAGAGTCCAGCAGTCAGAGGAAAGATTAGACAAAGAAATAGCATTGGTAAGAGGGTGTAAGGGTGCAACCTGTGAAAAGCTGTAGCATATAGTATGGAAGCCAGGAGGAATGCAAAAGAAGAACAATGCAACAGATGGCCAGTTACAGAACAAAGTGTGGGATCCAGGCAGACAAAGATGAAAAACATGATCAGGAGATCATGAACTATTTTAACCTGGGGAGTCTGATGCAGGGGCATTAGGCTCAAGACAATCCTTGTACATAAATAAAAATAAGGGGGGCCTCATTTTTTTGTTTCCCCATGTAATTATTCATAGTTGAGTTATTTTAGTTAAATTGTGGAGAAAAATGTAACTTCCTGAATGATTAGTGGGCATAGGAAGAGATATTCCATTTCATTCTGTCAGAGAGTTAGGCTAAAATTAGGACTGTAGGAATTGCAGAGTTTGTTTAATGTAATGGAAGATGAAGAAATTACTGTCAGTTGTATAAATAAACCTCTGTGGCATGGTCTATGACAATCCTTAAAAGAGACCTGCATAGAGAACTGCATAGTGCTGCATAGGGTTAGAAGGCTGAAGAGGCAGAGTAGGGGTTCAGAAGGGCCAATCGATCGAAAATCTGGCCAAGTAAAAGTTGTAAGTTACTTCACTGTGTAAATGAATAATTGTTTCAGTATTGTTGTGCATTTGTTGAGTTAACTTCTGTGTGAATATGCCCTGAATCTCTGTAAGTCATGTAGGAGTAGGACTTTGCGAATTAGTTGAGAGTCTGCATATATATTCTGGGTGGAGATACCCTGTTATCTGGAGGTTCAATTGGTGCTCTATTCTAAATATGAAATCGATGTTAACTCATATCGAAATGTATATGTTGTGTAGAGTCGGTTAATTGGTTTCTATGTAGAAATCTCTGTGTAGAAAGTTTCGTAGTAACCTCTATGATGCAATCGTGTTTAATTCCTGTACATAAAGCCTGAAGGAATCGTAGCCGCCCTCTAGTGAGGAGGTACTGAGATCAATCCTATTTCTTAAGTTACAGGGCGGAGAAGGGTTCTCCCCTTTGAAATTGTGAATCTCCGTGGCACAATTTTCATCCTATGACCATCTCAGTAGTCAATATCTGAATTCGAAACTAAAAGACAGTGAAATGAATCTCATCGAACTGGGAGGATTCGATCCATGGTTGGCTATATAAATGATTTAGGGTTTCATTTAAGAATCTTTGTTAAGGCCTTGACAGATGAATGTGTGTGAATTTGTGCTCTCTGTGTATAATTTGAATCTGTGGGTTTGGCTGCCCTCGTTGTAATCCTGCAAGAAAGGCTTATCGTACATCTCGCACTAAAATGGCGATGGCGCAGTTATAATGAAGTGTTAATGTGAAGTTACAAAACAAAGAAATGAAACGGTGATAGCGTGCGGAGGCAGAACCTCGAGCGTAGATGAACGAAACTCGAGAGGACAAACAGGTAAGGCAGTTTCTGGGGAGAATACCAGCGAGATCATGTTAGTTAGAAGGCGGTAAGATGTATTGGAAATTCGAACGCGATATATGCTATACGCTGACACGTGGCCTTAAGAGGTTTGGAGAAACCACTTACATCGTGCAACATTTGTGAATTAACATTTGGGAAACTAAATCACGTGATATTTGATTGGGGGTGTCGGATCATCTGAAGCGAAGCGACAAGCCAACAACTGTTGGATGCGATGGGTGCATTAACGTTGGGGCCCAACTCCAATATATGGTGATTGCTGCTGTTCTAATTAAGGTTTGTGGGTTTAACAAAGGTATGATCAGCGTTGTTCACAATGGCATATGTTTTTTTTTTTATAAAGTCCCAGGTTATAAAGTGAAGGGTATTATTGAATTTTAGCGTGGGCTCGAAGAATTTTATATGTCTGTTGGGTTCTATATAAAGTCAGGGCCGAGACTATTTAATAAAATACTCGGCAATAGAGCCAATATAAATGTATGATGATAAGGCACAAACTCGAGCAATTGAAAGATTGTTGGTTCGGTTGGGTTTAATTCCTAAGTGGTATATATTGGTTTGAATATATATTAAATTGTGGATCCGAATAGTATATGGATAAAGTGAGAGCATGTTGACCCTTTGTATTTGGGCGTATAAGTGAAAGAATGATATGTTGATTCTAACTCGGTTAAGAGGGTTGTTGGAAGGTCTAAACCCAAAGTGTTGAAAAGAAGACATAGCCTCCACATTATAGTCGAATGTTGGGTTTTATAACCATAAAAGATTTGTTGAATTGATATCTCAAATCTCTGATTTGAAGTATTAAAAAAATTATAGAATTGCTTATTTCCAGCTCAGAATTTAGAAAAGTGTGAGTTGCCCAGATTGTGGATCTAGTTGGGCAATGAATCTAGAATGCATTTTATACACAGCATTGAAATTGAGAATTTGTAAAAACAGGGATTGTGGGTTTTACCTCCATCAGCAGCCCAGTACACCGGAATGGCCATGGTTACAGATTTAATCAGCACAGGCCTCCCTGCTCGAGAGAGTCATTTAAAACTCCAATGCTTCATCCTTGACCCAATTTTTGCCACAAGCCAGTGCCAATATTGTATTCGATAAGAATTCAGCTTTAGATGGAAACCCAGGTATTTGAAGATGTCATGGAGGGCCTTTAATTCAAACAGAAACACTTCAGAGATTCTGCCCACTTCAGCTTGGGAAAGGCCTTCCGTGGTAACTATGGATTTCTGGTTGTTTATAATTAAGTCAGTGGCCTTTAAGAAGAGTTCTAGTACCTCTTTTATTCTTCAAATGTATTATATGCTTCCGTTACTAAAGAGGAGAATATTGTCCAGAAAGAGCAGATGAGTTATGAAGAGATTGACAACCACCTCAATGTCTTTTAACTCCCCCCTTCTTTTTGCATCATGAATCATTAGACTGAGCCCTTCCATAGCTAGTAGGAAGAGGAGGGGGGAATAAAGGGCATCCCTCATGAAGGCCTCTTTGAACATAAAAAAAGGTTGGTAGCAGCTCCATTGATCAAAATGGCAATACTGGTAGTTGTAATTCACCCCATCACCCAGTTGATGAAGTCAATCCTAAAACCAAGATGGTTCAGGAGAATTCAGATATACATCCAACTGATTCTGTCATAGACCTTGGAAAGGTCTATTTTTTCTATTGCTCCTTTTTTTTCAGCTTCTTTTCAGACTGTGAATAGTTTCCTGTGCCACCCCAATGGCCTCGTGAATTTTTCTTCCATCCAGGAAGCCAAATTGTTCCAAGGATATGTTTCGAGAGAGGAAAGGTTTAAGGTTAGTAGCTATCACCTTTTCAATTATTTTATATATGCAAGAGAAAAGAGAGACAGGTTAGAAATCATCAAATCATTTCAGATCCTCCTTCTTGGGGATGAGGGTGAGGAAAGTGGAGTTGAATATTTGATAGGTGGTTCTCGTGTGTCTTGACTCTTCAACCACTGCAAGAAGGTCATCTCCCAAAAATTAAAAAAAGTGTTGGAAAAATTCCATCACCCAACCATCTCGCCCTGGGCTCTTGTTCTTATACATTTCCTTGAGGATCCCTTCCACCTCCTCTTTTGAGACAGGCTCCATTATTCTGTCATTCCCTTATTCATCAATATATCTAGGGAAAAACTAAGAAACCATGATCACTTCAGCTATAGATGCCTCCACAAGGCCTTTGAACAAAGTTCTGAAGTGCTTCATTCCCAAAGAAGATAAGTCTTCGAAATATCGTGTTGTACTTCCTTCCTCTAACTGCATTCCCTAAATAGTATTAATATTTTTCCTTCATTTGGCATAATTCTGGAAAAATTTTGTGTTCTCATCCCCTACTGTCAACCAGATGGCCCTGCTTTTGAGGTGCCAACTTTTTTCCCTTTCCAATAACATTTTCCTTCTTGATGCTTCAAGGTTCTCTTTACTCTGTCCCTCAATTCAATGGAGGCATATGCGGCACCCTCCAGGATTTCAAGGAAATCAAGTTCTTCATTTATCTTACGTAATTCTTCCTCCTTTATTTTTTTTTCCTTTGCCCATTCCAAGATAGCTTTTTTCATTTTCTTTAGATTCTCCATAAATAGCTAGCTCATACTACCTGGTTCAACCAACCCTCCTATCCTCCAGGTGGCATGGAATAAAGAGTTGTAAGATTCATCTTTAAGCTAGGAAGAGTTGAACTTGAAGGGTGCCCCTAGCTTCTTATGAGGACCTTTGATCTCTAGGAGGATGGGCAGGTGGTCAGATATGCCCCCTTCCCCAACCCAATGCATACAGACAAAGAATCTGGCCACCATGTCTTCATTAAGGAGGAAACGATCCAGCTTCTTGGCCACCCTATCCTCACCCATTCTTTTGTTCCTCTAAGTAGGTCTAGGTTTGATCAGGTTTGCATCCACTAGTTGAGAGGAGACCAACTTATTAAGAAAGAAATCTGTGAGGGGGTCTTTTCGAGCAGAAGGACGCCAGGATTCAGAGATTCCCAAGGAAAAATTTAGGTCTCCTCCCAGAATGAGATTAGAGTTATTCAAGCAGGACTTATCAAATAGTTTTTTCCAGTACAGCACCCTATCCAAACAAGGCCCATATACATTTAAAATAACAAGAGGGTGAAAAATATCATTTGAGTAGACTTCTATGGCTAAGGCATTTTCAAAACCCCATGTGGATATTTCCTTCAGCCTCCCAGATTTTATGGCCAACGCCAAGCCCCAAGATCTTCCATGAGCATCCAAGGCATGAAAATACCACCCTGGGAAACATCCTGGACAATGTTCCAACCACTTCTTCCCCCATCCCCAAGGTCTCTTGTAACATAAGGACGTTCGGTTCGTTGGACTTCATCAAATCCCTCAATGCTAATTTTTTGGGTTGACTAGCAAAACCCCTGCCATTGAAAAAGAGGATGATCATCGATAACCCAGGGAGGGTGTCTGCACTGCTCTAAGCACCCCAAATAAGGACACTAATTCCCATCTACAATGTCAATTTTTTCCCTAACTTGTGCCTTAGAAAGATTGGATTTCCTACCCCCCATCTTTCTAGGGCCTACTGATATTGGATTGGCCTCCAATCCTCCAATAGCCTCCTCCTTCATGGGTTTCTTCAGTAGATATATTAAGTTATATGGGGGTTTTTCAGGGATATAGGGCTGAGGAGAGGGTGATCTGAGCTGCCTTGACATCGGTGCTCCCATTGCACCCATTGCACGCACTACTGTTGTGCATTGCCCACCAATCTCCTGCTTGAATTTTGCAAAACAGTGGGCAAATTTTATTTTGCAAATTCTACAGCCAATATGCCTCCTTGGCAGCCAAATGTACAGGTATTTTTCTTTTTTTTCCATAATTAAGCCTTTTAGAGGATTAGAATTTCAAATAACCTTAAAATTAACCATTTAAAAGAAAAAGAAAAAAAATTGTCGCGCGGTGCACTCAAGCTGTTTGGATTGCACCGGTTCACGGTTCTACCTGTAAATTTACAAGCCACACCGCAATCGGTGCTAATGGTATCTGCACCATGTTATTTTAAATTTTTTAAAAAAGTGTGGTGTGGTCGTTTACTCGGTCACACCGTTGACCATGTGGAATAGCGACAACTCGGTGTGTTGACTAAGATATACGCCCTGGGGCGGGTAATTTTGTCAGCGCACCGCATTTCTCATTTCGACAGGGTCAATGGTGCAGCCTGGTAAATCGGTGCTAACGGTATCTGCATCGGTTCCGAGGCGGTCTCGAAGGCACACCATGTTATTTAAAAAATAAATAAAAATTGCGGTGTGGTCGGTTACCCAGTCGCATTGTTGACCAAGTGGAATTGCGGCAATGCGGTGTGTTGACTAAAATATCCACCTCAGGACAGGTATTTTTATCAGTGCACCGCATTTCGTATTTTGACAGTGTCAATGGTGCCACATGGTAAAATACCGCATCGTTGACTATGTAATGATGGCAGGAGGTTGGTCTGTTGACTTAACTATATGCCTCGTGGCGTAGATTTTAGTCAACGCACCACACTCCTAACACCGTACATAGTCAACGATGCACTGCAAATTTTCAGGAGCATCGCTGCTGATGCGTTGAATATTTCTGGCACACCACCACCGGTGTGCTCCATAAAAATATGCACCAAGACCAGTGCATGCCTATTTTTTTTGGCGCACTGACTGTTTTTTTTTCCAAAAAACCTTATATGTGTATATTTCTAAATACATGTCTCATTTAACAAAAAATTTGTATTTAATATTTCAATCATTCAAATACATAGAGGGAGAGGACCAGTATAACATGGTTTTCTTGTGGGAGGCACGAGAGAGGGAGAGAGATGTGTACCCTCACCCTATTACAGCAGCTACCTAGGGGCTCCTAAGGCAGGTAGGCCTCCTCAATCTCTATGAGGAGGCTACTTCCCTAAAGGGTCAACGTTTGTTTTTGAAACATCTTATCCGCAGATGGAATGCCCACCAACAAGCTTTCCGGGTTGGTCATAACCAGTGGTACACACCCACTGAGGAGCATATATATTTCTTTACATGGATATAGAGGAGAGGGGTGGATTTTCCCTTGTTCCAAAAGGTTCCAGTTGGCTATGTAGCAGGGATTCAGTTAGTGTACTCCCAAAGATACATTGGAGTAGATATACTATCTCCTTCAGATTTTCAGGTCTCCGGAGGTCAGTTACATATTGGTGCATTTGGTAGTCAAGAGGTGAGGTGCCTCTCACTTCTCATTTCGACCATTTTACACAACACCAGTGAAGGGAAAAACATTAATTTCTCGCTTCTATATTATGTTGATTCTTTAGTATAGGAGCCACGACTTGTCAGGTGGTCTGCCATTTTTTTACGGCAGTTCTGTATAGCCTTAGATAGATGTTGTGCTCATGCAAAAAAGAGGGTCAAATTCCTTTTTGCTTCAAATATTTTTTGTT
Source organism: Pinus albicaulis (assembly GCA_034641835.2). Classification (NCBI taxonomy): domain Eukaryota; kingdom Viridiplantae; phylum Streptophyta; class Pinopsida; order Pinales; family Pinaceae; genus Pinus; species Pinus albicaulis. Next base: position 525,417,506 of record CM076569.1, read on the forward strand.
TATTTTTTGAGAGGTTTCCAAAGACAAGGCCTACTTTTGTTCGATAGCCTCTTAGGCCGATGTTTGAGGCACAAATGCACATGTGGGGGAAAATGATGCCCAAGAGGGGCAAGATTGTGTTTCCAGCAAGGATATCGAATGATGCACTGGAGTTTCTAGCTATTGTTGACAAGCATACCTTCATTATGGTCCCATTTCCTTATGTGGGTTTGGAATGGCGAGGTTGTGCCAACATCCTCTTCACAGTTGATGAGTCACCGGATGATAGAGGTAATATTACTGTTTTATTTAAAAAATTTCTAACATGTTCTTTAACTTGTTTTTATTAAATTGTGTAATGAAATTGTCTAATTATTGTTGTGTACTTTTATATATTTTGCAGACATTGGGTTTTTTGATGGCGAGGACATGCCGACACCACCACTTGATCCAGGTGTGGATCCTGATGACAATCAGGGCATGCCAGATGTCGAGGATAATTAGGCGGTCATGCATAGAGACATGCTCTTGCTACTGGTATCACCTTTTTCTAGGCGAAGTCAGGTTGATAGCAGATACAGGATGGAGTTGAGTGACCAACTCACTGAATTGATTGTTGAGGCAGGCATCAGGCCCACTAATATGAGAGACATACAGGCCAATGGTAGGTTTTTACATATGTGGAGAGGCATGTCGCATGACATGTATAGCCTAATGTGGAATTTTGTAGGATATATGACCTTAGTTACGAAATTAAGGAGGAACTTTGCACATTATAGGTGTGGTCGAGATGCAACACATGATCGACAGTCTGCGAGTAGTGACTCATAATCTAATGATCGTTCACCTCGTGACGCACCATATGAGCAGTATCCACTAGCATCGAGTAGCAGTCATCATGGAGAGCAAGTTAGACCATCGACCACATCCAGTCAGGAGCATGTATCATCCAGCAGTACTCATGATCATGAGCAGGGTAGACCATCGACTGTCGATGCTGCACCATTGACTGAGCAGGCCTCTACTAGTATTTCTATTGATGATGTAACACCAGTTGATCCATGACATTTATATTAGAGTTGTATATTTTTGACATTATTCAGTTATATATATATATATATATATATAACAACCATATTCTTGCATTCACTCTTGTGATTTTGAAACATGTGAAAATTGAAAATTGAAAAGAAACCAAAATTCACATCCCTAAATTCCTAAAATATGCAATTTCCATAAGATAAAATGCAATCCATCTTCATACATTCACCCTTATAATTTTGAAACATATATATATATATATATATATATATATATATATATATATATATATATATATATATATATATATATATATATATATATGGTCCATGTATTTTATATTCATGTTGCCGAATTTACATGTTGGTGATCATCATGATGTGTATATTGTTAGGTCATGTATGATATGTACTTCATTTAATGTGCAACTTGTAATAGATGTGTATGTGATAGAATTTATTTCACATGGGATGTATATTTGATGTTTGTGTTGTGATGATGTTAATATATAATGTTAATTGTGTTTTTTTGTACTTCATTTAATGTGCATCTTGCAGATCGATGTGTATGTGATAAAAATTATTTCACATGGGATGTATATTTGATGTTTGTGTTGTGATGATCTTAATATATAATGTTAATTTTGTTTTGTTAGATGATCATGATCACGATGATGTTAGAGATTTTGAATGTGTTTTCTAGTCAAATATGATGTTTGTATGATGGTTATCATGAACGTGATGTTTATTAATTAATTTAATATTAAATGATTGTGATATTGTAAAATTGTAATATTTGTAATATGTAAAATTCTAAAATTGTAATTGTAATGGTATATATGTAAATTTGTAAAATTGTAATTGTAACTGTAATTTTTTAGTTTGTAAAATTGTAATTGTAACTGTAATTTTTTAGTTTGTAAAATTGTAATAGTATATTTGTAAATTCTAAAATTGTAATTATAATTGTAATTGTAATTGTAATTGATGTTTATTAATTAATTTAATATTAAATGATCATGATATTGTAAAATTGTAATATTTGTAATATGTAAAATTTTAAAATTGTAATTGTAATTGTAATAAATTTTTAAATTTTTAAATAATTGTAAAATAATAAATCTAGAATAATATGAATTATTGTAACATAATAAAGTTTAGAAAATAATGCAAATAAATTCATGTACTTTAGAATTATCATTATCAAATTATCAAGTGAAATATTAATTTTAACATTAACATGATGTAAATTACCAATTAATTCAAAATACATATTATAATGTTTCGAAAAACCCATCTTAAAAAGTATAAATATTGATTAAATAACAGATGTACCATATCACTCTCGGTTCTCATGATCACCCTCACTATCATGGCATAATAACACTATTGTTCTCAAAAATATGTTTTGATCTAGGGTCATGTGTCAATATGAACCACCAATCTCTATCCAACACATCTAGGTAAAAAAACACCTGGTTGCAGTGTTTGGGGAAAACATAGGGCTCCTTAGCTTCATCCCACATCTTTCTAGAGTTGATACATATCAGCCTACTATTGTGATCTTCCTTTACATTATTTCGATCAAATGTGTCCCACCACTTGCACCTAAAAATAACACATTAGAAAGAAGAGAAATCCACTTCAATGATCTCGTGTATATTTCTGACGTAACCTAACGTCCTTTGTACTAGGTTTTGATCACGGTGGCTAGATCGACTAGATTGATCGAACTCGACTTCCACTCCACATTCTTGTGTGATTTTTCCAGCATCGACATTTTCTGTGCAAAAATGGTGTCCATATGCCTATATAGATGGGAACAAATGCACCTATTATTAAAAAAGTTTAAAAAATCATAGTATCATGTGTCTTATAATAACCCAGTTAAAATATGAAATATAGATGTCTTATAAGTTTCAAATTTACATATAAATTAAAAATATTATTACCAAGTTGCTGCACCCAATCCCTACGTTTAGCACATCCTCTTCAGCACGCGGGTAACGACCGGTTGCACCGTATTTCTCTCTGACTTGGTCAACAACCCAACTGTTGGGGTATATTTTTGGCATATGTTCTTTTAAATGATCGGTATAAGGCACACTTATATGATTCAACCATCTAAATTCTTTCCTGTCACTATCCCATTTCATCCTCTTTTGTTCGTACAATGCGACCCATGGTTGTGTCGCTTTAGAATTGTAAAGAATGAATTTATTGATTGCTTCAATTTCTACATTCGTTGATGAAATCAAACAGACATTATATAGTACTTAGAGATCAAAATATACATTATATCGAAGTTCAACATGAATATTAAATTTGTGTAAATTTGAAAAATTATAAGCAGCTTACTCTTTATCAAGCGTTTTTTTCCACTCGTTTGGAGCAACTCCCCTTCTCTTTTGTCTTCATCCCTTTCATCGTCCCAAGTCACTGCACCTGGTCTGTTGTCAATCTGCTTGATGTACTCACTGGCATAATAGAAAGACTTATACGATATGTACCCCTCTACCATAGGCCCCTCGGTTTTTTCCCTTTGTCGAACAAAACCTTTCAATTTCTTCATGTACCTCTCTAAGAAGAACATCCAACGACAAGAAACCACCCCAACTAATTAAACCTCATCTACTAGGTGGATTATAAGATGAGCCTGTAAGTCCATGAAAATCGTTGGCAGTTCCTTCTCAAACATACAAACAATCTCAACTATCTCTTAATGCCATTGTGGAATGCTAGCCACATGAATCTCCTTTGACGTGATCCAACGTAAAAATGCATATAATTTAGATATGGCACATCCTAGGTGTTGACAGAATTCGTGTTTCACACACCCATGCATGAACAAAGGATAATGAAACTGCAAAGTTATAAACACGTGAAATAATATACAAAATTAGTTATGTTTTATGATCCCCGCATGGGATAAAATCTATTAATATAACAAATAATAAAATCATGCTTTTGACATTATACGTACTCTTAGAAGATTCAAATGGTCATGCGATTTCAACCCTGACAAATGGTTATCCACGGTGAAGCAGCATCGTAGTTAAGACCCGTATGAAGTTGGCACCCTCACACCCATTATAACTTCCTTTGCCAAAGAAATACCATCTTTTTTTAAAATCCATGGGACATCACCTTCTTTTAAAAACCATGAATTAGAGGGACCAGCACTTGCCTCTGATCTCGTACTTTCTAATCATCTTGGCCAATGTTTCTTTTTAGTTTTTGAAGTAATAAGATCTTTCCTAACAACTAATGTGTCACTTTGTTTCGATGATATGTGCCTCCATAAAGAAGATGAAACATTTTTAAATATATGCATGGGATCTAATAAGTGGGTAATGTTAAGATGCTCCCAATATGGGAGGTTATAAAAGATAGATTTCCCTTTCATCCCAATGGGAAATTTCTCAACATAGGTGTCAAAGAATTCTAGATCATCAAACATAGGCTCCCCCTTTGAATCAAAAATTTCTGTGAACTCCTTCTCCTTCTCTCTCTCATATGCTCTAAGCCATTCAGCTAGTGTCATTATTGGAGGCCTTTGGGTTCTCTCTCGTTTACCATTGAAAGCGGATGCTGCTCTTTTGTAAGGGTGTTCTTCTGGAAGGAATACCTTGGAGAAATCATACACTAGCTTTCGTAGGTCCTTGGACCATCTAGCTTTCAGAGAAGTTCCACAACATTTACATCCAAAATACCCTTTTTTTACAAGACTTGAGAAATTATTGTATACAATTAATATGCATGGCACGTTAAAGAATATCATGAAGATCATAACAAATATTACAATGAATTAAATAACTAATATGTGGAAGAATATTGTTACGTATATAAACAAATCAATAAATTAAACATGTAATTTACCATAAAAATCTCCTAAGCATGGATAATCATGTGCAGTGTAGGCACATATGCCATACAACGTAAAACTCCTCTCTGTTGTGATGGGTCTTGATACATCGTATACATTTATCCCATCCTATAATTCCTTCAATTCATATACCAGTGGTTGTAAATATCCATCCATATTCTTCACTTGTCTACGACCGGGAACTATGAGAGCCAACTGTTGGAGCATAAAAAAGTATCTTTTAAACACCTAATTAGCCTACATTAATTATCAATCCGGGAGCGACTGTTTATTTCAAGAGTGTACTCTGTCTGAGGCTGCAATTAACTAAGAGTAATGCTATGAAGATGTAGTACAGAATTATAAATACAAGAGTAAACGAATGCTTGTAAAGAAATCTAATTACATCAACATAAATGGAAATGCTCTGAAATCTTAACTACATCAATCTACAAAACATCGATCAGGGATACAGTAGCAATAACTCTTTCCCTTATAAATTGATGCAACTGAAATCACACTGAGGCAAGATAACTAATATGGGGACTTGGAAGCAGTAACCACTGTCCTCTACAGTTGGTGGTCTTGTTCTTAAAGCAATCAAAATGAAATCAAACTCAAACTACTTGCTGATGAAAATAACTGAAAGGAACTTCCTCTAATAAAAAAAGTTGGAAAGGAATAGCAGCTCGTAATTCCTATGCATACACAACAACTGTAACCAATCTATCTACTAATCTAAATCTATGAATCAGAAATGAACAATAAACAGAAATGGAACAGCAACATGAATTGAACATCAATTCTAAACTTAACGCAATCAAGTAGCTAATCTCAATACTTCAAGCCTGTCGACAGTCAATACCGCGAGACAATCAATCATAAAGAATCATAAACCAATAGAACAACAACTAGAATTGAATATAGAACAACAAAGCTTTATAAAGATAGCAAGGTAAATAAACAGTGAATACACTTCTTGCAAATGATAAAATAGCAGTGCAATTCGTTAATGTTCACAACGAATCTGTATTCAATCCAACAGCAATCAATCAAATCTGCAATCGTAATGAACTTAAACATAGCTTCACACAACAGTAAGAAAATATTAGAGATACAAACAGCAGGGTAATTCCACCAGAGCTGGGCCCTTAGCACCAGTGAAACATTGCTGGGCTACTTCAGAACTTAAGAGATGGAATGAAACGCGTCTTTTATATTAAACGAGCATAAATTATTATAGAGACCGCTCTCTAAAGCCGAGAGTCAATGAAACACAATATTACAAAGGAAATGTTTTTAATACAAGAATCTCCGACCCCTTAATCACTAAAGGGCATTTCCTTATATATCAAACCCTGACGGACAAGACGAGGAATAATATGAAGCTTGAACAGTGATCCCTTAGGATCGAAGGATCCTAAGGGATTCACTTCCCTTCTTTTAGTTGTCATATGTTTTACTTTAACCGAAGCCGAGATGTCCCCTGCCTTTTCTTAGCGATGCGTTCGGATTTCCTTGTCCTTGGTAGGATTTGGTCTAACGCTGGTGGAATAGCAGTTGCATTCATCTCAGCCTCGCCTTTGGTACAGTTGTTCACTTCGTCTAATTCTTGTTTTATCAACAAAAAACAATCTTTAGTCATCTTTTTACAATAAACATAAACCTTTCCAATTCTACCATAATTCTTATAATAAATCACCTTTCTAAGGTAAAAAGGATTATGTCCATAGTAAAAGAATGAGAAAATACATAGTGATTTCATACCTTTTCCACTACCCAACATACCCCCCTGCTTAATCTTTTTCATGTCCTCATGAAAACTATAGTTCACATGGAGAGCAGTTAAAGAATAATCCGGATAAGGTTAAAGGCCTAAAACTATGCAGTGCAGCTAATGCTTCGAAAACATGCTCTGTCTGTCCTTTGGGTAGTTCATAAATGGCTTTGTAGTCTGTAGCAGGATACCATGCAATGGGGCTTCGAAACCTACACCCTAGCCATAATGGTCCTTCTTTTAAAATGAGATTACTATAGGAAACCAAGTGGTCTGTAGCTAGCCCAAAGTTTTTATAATTAAATGGTTCTCTTTTTTGCACATTCTGATTGGAAATTCTCCATCGGACCTTAGCTGCTATGTATGCCTGGTTTCTAATAGATAGGAAATAATCTGCCCCATTGAAAATAATCGATTTATGGACAGGCCCCAATGCTTGGATAACACCTTCCTTTGTCATCAAACTCTTCTGCCTAGCCCAAAACTGAAATGGGTCCTGAGGTTCACTCCTGACCCACAAATCTAATTCATTTTCCTACCTTTGAAAAATATTATAGGCTTTAAGCCAATTTGCGCCCGATTTCATGACAAAAATAAATGCTGGTATTGGATATCACCCACAAAAGGGCTAGGTTGTCTCCTTATCATTTTCCAATAGGAGATTATGCAAATAAAACTCACAAGAGGCGTTGTACCTTTACCCCATAGAGTACGAAGCATGTTAAAATCATATATATTTTTTAGCTCTATATATTTTTCTGCCCTAGCGCCTTAATATTTATATTTGTAAATATCTCTCTCATAAAAATAAAGCATAGTTCTTGGCGGGGCATCTCCTGACTAAGACATCGGTGTACAATGAGCGAGTGTCCATTCGATTGTGCTAATTTAATTGAGTCATTAACTTTCGACCTTCTCCTCTTGCCTTTCAAAACCTCTCGTGGGCTTCGACCTTTGCTTCATGGATGGCCTTCATGCGCCTCTGTAACTCTGATATATCTTCTCTAGGAACAGTGTCTTCTTCCAATTTTCCTTTCTAATTAAGCATGTGCCAACTCCTCTTGGAGTACGGCCAATGTAGGAGTCATAAAAGTATTCGACTACTAGCTCACGTGTTTTCACTTGAAGTTTGTCCCTCTAGAACAACTATGCCACAGAACATTGCTTGTTGTTCATATCTCCCTATGAGCTAAATGTAGCTTCGCAACTTGGGGGTTCAATTTAGTGGCCACTTTCCTCATTTTCGAAGCTCGCTTGGTGGCTATGCTTCTTCTCTTTGGGGCTTGCTTGGGTATTTGTTTCATTATAAGAACCTTAATGGTTTTCCTGGTTGTTCCAACAGGTACGTGACTTTATTCGTTCCTACGAAGCTTTTCAATCTACGAGTTACTTTCTTCCTTTTTCTTAATGGAATGATTGTTCCTTTTTACTGGACCTATTTGCTCAGGGTTTAGTCCTCATCAACCCTTTGAGGTGGGCTCGCTTCTCTATTTTCTTCTTGGATCTCTTCTTCAAGATTCATATACCTTGGCTAAATTCTTTGAGAGTTATACCCTCAATTGAATCTGTAATCTGATAATTTTTAGGTTGGGATCTTTTGCTTCGGTGTTATCCTTTTCTTGTTCATGGTTTTTTGGGGAAACAACCTAATTGACTCCATAATTTGTTAGGGTTTGTTGTTTCCTTCAACATTTCTTCAAACATTTCTTTTGTTGACATCAGAGTGCTCCTGGAATTGGTTGATATCAATGTGGATCCCGGAGAGATATGAAATTTGCCCATAGTCACTCATATTGGCGGTGGGTAATTGGTCTTCTTGTAAAGGACACGTGGTGAACTTCCGGTAGTGTTTTTCGGGAGGCTTTGTTCCTTTGTTTCAACTGCTGTGATTATCTTCTTCCTCCTCACGGGTATGGTAGCTACCTTCTTCCTCATCCGAGTCATGAATTTCTCCATAAATTTCTTCTTCTTCATTATTCCCTTCTTTTACCTTTGGTTTGTTTCTCACCTTTGGTATGGTGGCTCATTTCTTCTTCATCAGGTAGATTTCTCCCTCAATTTCTTCTTCATCGGTACAAGGACTTCCTCCTTCCAATTGTGGTGTTCATCCTCGATCTGGGCATTTCAAAGGGTTGGCTATTGCTACACGGAAGTCCTTCTATCATTCCTACTACTTTTAGATGGGAGGACTATCTACGACTTGATGGCTTGGTACTAAGCTAACCATTCTTTTGGATTTTGGGGCAAGTAAAAGCTAGTCCTCCATCAATTGAAATATCAACTCCTCCCAAGCTGATGCATTGTTCGTCGAGACTATGACTCTATTAATACGATTGAAACCAATGGTGGCTTTGCATGTACGTATTAAAATTTGTTACTCGGAAATATATGAGTAAGGAATTTAAAAATACGAGCAAATTTATTTTGTGCATTTTTTTTAATACGCCAATAATTTAAGGTGGTGAGGTCTTACCGCGTCTTTCCTTCCGTCATGTTATATAGAGCTACTATCAGCCAATTCGAGTCCATGGTTCTCCCAACGATCTTGTTGAACTCCTTTGCCTTTGACGACCAATTTCTCCAGTCATCTGGAAAATATTCATGGTTTCTTGAAGCGACCTTTTACGAGTCCATATGGTTACTTGCGGCCGTGAGATAAGCCTTGCAACTATTTCCTTGTTAAATGTCATCTTCCTCTAACCATGGATTATTCTTCTCATCAAAATTTTGTAAAAAATCGGTAGCCAGCATTTCATGGGGTTGTTGTTGACCTCGTAAATATGTGATCCATCCCAATTTTTCGAGAATCTCAAGTGCGGCTTATCGAAACAACTAGCACTTATGGATCCTACAATTGGTCGTCCTCCCATCGTCTCTACCCTGCTTTGTTACTTCTTTCCAAACACCTGGAAGTGGTGTAATGGAACAACACAACATGGTGAATTGGAATAATATCGTTAAGTTTTTGTTATTCCCTAGAATGTAGGGATTTGATGTTTGCATACGAGTAGAAATGTAGGGATTTGATTTGCATACGGTCAAAGACATCGTGCTTGGAGGATTATAGGTCGTCCTCGGCCGTCGATTAGAGAGGAAAGTACGCACAAGGAAAAATTAGGCATAATTACAATACAATCAATCAAATTATGGCATTTGCGAAATCGATGCGTGTGATAAATCGTAAATAGATATAGAAATGTTTTGTAATGATTTAAAGATAAGAAGGGACAACTAGACAAACACAATGCAGATGCGTTATTACCCATCTAAACCTAATGTGATTGATTTAGTAGTTCTCATGTATAAAAGGTTTGAAATCAAGGATTAAGGATTCATATTTTCATTTGATATTTATATAGATATAGGAAAAAGGGTTTAATATTACTATTGATGTGTACAAATGTGACTCAATACCACATCAATGGCGAACTCTGTTGTATGGTGTCCACAACCTTGACAGTTACTTTCTCTTCCTTGGAACCATTGTCCTTTATTTCTTGGGAAGTGCTTGTTAAATGTCATGACGAGAAGCCATTGTAAACAGGCAGCTAGATAAATCACAATGCCATTCACGGAGGAAGTGAAAAGTGGTGGCTCATGATGAGACCTCTGTTCCAAGGACTTATTAATTTTTTCTTTCAATTGTCCAGGTTGGACCATATCCCTGGTGTGGTAGCCATGATGGGAATGCCACTTCACTTGTCTCCTTATGATCATGGTAGGCTAGCTCTTGATGAGACCCTATATATCTTCCAAATCATAAAATTATTGGTGAAATATATAAATATTTTTTTTTCTTCATATAACACTTTCCTACTTATATAAAGGATGGCTCAACACTCCTTAGGAGTAGGGGATAGTGAATAAGTCTAAACATCTCAATAGAAAATAATATGCCGTTATTCCTACTCCATAAGTAAAAATCAAATAAAGTTATAAAATTCGGGGGAGAACCAACATGATAAGGATATTAGTCATATTAATTCTAGTGATAGTAAGACAACAAAGTCATGTTATTGATTATGTCCCTTTTCCTTTTTCTTATCATTACCAAACAATTTATTAAAAATGACGATTTCTTTTAATTCTTTGATTCCGGTAAGATTTAATTTGTATGATTTTGTGTAAATAGTATAAAACACTTTGAAGGGTCATCAAAAATCCTCAAAATCTTTGGTTTAGAACAAAAAAATAATTCACTCAAAAAGGTGTTGTTCCTATAGAAAGGAACAACGAAACAATTTGCGGAAATGATGTTCCTTTCGAAAGGAACGGTAAACGAGAATACGATTAAACTACTATTCCTTTCGAAAGGAACAACAAAATGTCTGTATGAAACATCGAAAACAAATAGCACAAACTGTTCCTTTCAAAGGAACGGCGAAAAGAACTCGGCAAAGTTGATGTTCCTTTCGAAAGGAACAACAAAAATGTTGTTCCTTTAGAAGAAAAGGAATGGAAAAAATAAAATAAGAAATAAATAGAGTTTTGAAAAAGACAGAATTCCATGAAACAAACAAACAAAATAAATGAACAATCTTTATGTACAAATTTTAAAAGAAAAGAAATGATTTAATAAATGAGTGTCGAGGAGGAGTTATCCCCTTAATTCAGAATTTTCATGGTAGAATCTTCCCGTAATTGTTGGTAGAAGGATTCCGAGTAAGCGGTTTATGATATAATCAATGCTATTGATAGTTAATTTAAAGGAATATCCGGATATATCAATGGTGGTTGATGTAATAGTGCCATTATCATGCACTTTTTGGATTTCATAAGTCGAGGTATCGTGTCTAAGTTTCCTTGAAAATCACAGAGCATAGAATCATATAGGAGTGCCCAATCTCCTTCATGGAAGATCTTTTCTTTGATAAGGGAATCATGCCATTTTTCTCTCTTGTTGAGTCATCTTGTGTCTTGAAGAGAAGAGAGCCTAATTTCATCTAACTCATTAATTTCTTGATCTTTTGGCCTAGGCTTCATTTAAATCTAGACCCACCTTTTGGGTTGTTCTTAATGTTTGAATTTCAAACTCTATTGGAAATATGGAGGCTCTTTTCCAAATACCAATGGATACGGTGAATATCCCGTAGTAGCTCTCCATGTTTTTCGGTATGCCCACAAGGCTTACGTGACCTATAGGCCCGGCCATGTCTATGTGAGGCAACGAGTTTTTGTCAATATGAATTCAATTACTTTGTTCGTGCTCTCTGTAATTCGTTTTCCTCTTGTGGGTGGTATGGGGTTGTAATCTTGTGCTAAATGTGGTAGTGCAGCAATGTTTCGGATAGTTGTACCCACAAAAGTTTAACGGTCCTCCATCTGTTATTATGTCCCTCGAGGAGGCCATATCGCACAATGATTTGGAAAAGAAATTGTATGACGAGAGTCTACGTAGCTTTTGAAAGTGCCTACGCTTCAACCCATTTAGTGACATACTCGGTTGCAACTAGGATATATGTTTTTTGGTTTGATGGGGGGCTAATAGGGCCAACAAAATCAAGCGCCCGGTGTTCAAATGGTTCAATTACTAGTTGAGGATTCAAAGGCATTTCCTCGGACTACCCAAGGGAGACACCGCCCTTTGGTATCACGGAGCCTCCAAAATTTTTTTTTAGCATCCTTACAAATGGTAGACCAATATGCTTTGTCAGTAAACCTTATGGGCGGTTCTACGATATGCAAATGTCGTCACACGGCCCATCATGGCATGCTTTCAAAATATCAAATACCTCGTCCTCCGGACGCATCTCCTTATTTGCATATCGACCTGTGTATGAAACGGGTAGCCCCCAATCCAAGAGAATCATGTACCTCTGTTTGTATTATCTACTTTTTTTTCATTAAGGGTTAGATGTTTATGTAGTACCTACGCAAATAATTTTCTATATCGGCATACCATGGGGTTACGACGGTAACAGAGCAATGTTCATACAGGAAGTGGTCTTCAGCGCCCACGTATCCTAATGACTTTGGCATTCTTGATATAAAATCGATTCTGAGGTTCTCTTTTCCGGGTCGATCTTTGATTGTAATGTTGAATTCCTCCTACCCAAGCCTTTGCTCGGGCTCACATTTTGTGTTTGAGGCATCGAATGAAATTTGGAATAGCAAATTCCAATTTGGGCCCCCTCGGCCTTTAAAATTTGTTGAGACAAGATTTTTTGAATCGTTGAAGGTATTGTCACATTTATATGTCCAAATAAAATCAACGTTCCCGGTTAATTCATATAAAGGTGCAACGCTTCGAGAATAATGTTGTATAAATCTCCTATAACCTTGAGAAAATCCAAGAAAGCTACGTACCTCTTGTTGTGTGGTGGGTGTGGGTATTAACAAAATTATCTTGAATTTTAGCTAGATCCACCTAAATTCAGTGATGAAATATAGTGCCCTAAGATAACTCCTTGAGTCATCATCATATGACACTTTTCATGGCTTAAACAAAGCCTAGTGTCAATACATCTTTGCAACACCTTACAAATTTTCTAATCTTGGCTCAAAATCATCTAGTAAGGTGTGAAGTCATCCATATATACTTTGAGCCCTTCATTTATTAAATGCGAAAAATATGTGAGAATGGACCTTTTAATGTAGCGAGGGCATTGCATATGCCAAAGGGTAAGACTCGGTGGGCAAATGTCCCCAAGGATAGGTAAAAGTAGTTTTGTCTTGGTCTTCGGAGGCAATATGGATTTGATTGTACCCCTTTGAAGCCATCGAGAAAGGCAAAGAATTTCGTTCCTGCCAATGTGTCTAATACGATCAATGAAAGGAAGGAAGTGGTCTTTGCAGGTTGCCTTGTTAATTTCACGATAATCTACATATTCTCCACTTCCCATTCTTCTTTGGTACCACTACTAATGGAGAGACCCACTTGCTATCGAGATATTGGGTAGATAAAATTGACATCCAATAGTTTAATAATTCGCTTTCACAATATCTTTAAGGTAGAGTTTAGTCTTCTTTAGGGTTGGCTAATGGGTCTCGCATATTTTTCGGTATAGATGTGGTGTGTGCATAATTGGGGGGTCAATTCCCTTCATGTCTAGGTAATCCCATGTAAAGAAATTTTACTTTGTATTTCCGTAGTAATTGGACTAACTTCTCTTCTTGTTCAACGGTCAGATTTTTGTTAATGTTTAAGAGTTTTTCTGGCTCAATTTCTACAACCTTGCTATTGTACACGAAATAGTAGGCATTACTTGATGAGGAATGTATTTCGGAAGGGATCTTCTTCTTCTTTATTGTCAAATGCGCATGATCATGTGAAATTGCGGATATGGGATATGATTTGTGGTTTATTAATAAAACTATTAATGATATCATCCTCTGTTTGGTCTTTAAAATCAAGAGCATCTTCTATAGTTAGAGGTGATCTCATATTTTCCATAGAATGTAATCTGAGGTTGTTTTCTTGTTTTTATTATTGATAGGCTTGGTTGGGTTTGGGGATATAAAGCTAAATTCTTGACAAAATTTTCCCCTTGTTATTGTCATGTTGCCTTGTCGACATCAATATAAGCATCGGCGATTTGCCAACCAAGGTCTAACTAGAATTAACGGGTGTCCATCTAGGTTGTGGTTCTTAGGATTGATAACCACGAAGTCGATTAGGGTATTCCCGGGAATCTACGAGATAGCATTACATCTTGTAGTGTACCTTCGGTTTGACTGCGTCGGTCGACCAATTCCAATAAGGTTGTTGTTTGTTCTAGTGATGTAATGCCAAGTTTTTGACAAGTAGTGGTTGTTAAGATATTAATTGCGCTGCAAATCAACTAAGGCATTTGGAAACAATTTCCCATTGATTTTTCCACGAGTCACTATAGGATTTCTACCAGGTCTTCATATTTTATAGGTGTTTCCATTCTTTGATAATAAGTTAGATAGAGTACCAACTATTTGGACGGTTGGGTTGGTGGTTGTTCTCCTCTTTGGATTCTTTATGCATAATTCCTTAATGGTTTTTGCATATATAGGGATGTCTTGGATAGCTTGGAGGAGAGGGATTTTTATGCATAAATTTTTTAATTATCCCAGAAGATAAAAATCGGGATGTTCTAATAGGTGCGAGTATGTTTAATCGTTACGGGAATGGTGGAGAAGAGGTTGTTACTTGTTGTTGATTTTTTTGTTGGACCCCCTTCTCTTTTGGTAATGTTTTTTCTACGGGTAACGGATCTTCAATATGAACATTTTTGTTTCTCTCGGTATTTCTAATATACGCCTGGACCTTAATTGAATATCATTACACTCCTCGGTTCGAGTTTCTAATTCTAGGGGTTCCATTATTTGAGCAGATTGAAGCGGCCATATTGTTTGGGTTTGGGTTGAAATTTTGGGCTAGGAGTTGCGATCTTATGTTGGTGCAGGGATTTGTATAGAGAGTTTGGTAGTGTAGGTTGAGAGAGAGGAATTGTTCCAATGGTGATTTGTAGGTCTTTTCCGGTTTGTTGCCCGGGCACGACTACGCGAAGTAGAGGGGGACAATGTGTTGGATAAGCATTGTTTTGCCAAAATGGTGGGAAGAAAGGAAAATTCGGCCAATTAGTTTGATTTGTATGATTTTTTCCATGATGATGTAGGAAATGGCTATTGTGAACAATGAGGGAAAGGTGGTTGGTTTTTCCACATTCCATTATATTGTTAAGCATTGTATTGAGGGCTAAAAAAGAAGAAAATGGATCAGTTGGCATACACGATTTTTATTAGCTCTGCATTAATAGTGATTAAGTAGGTACACCACTTCGATTCTTCTTCTGCTTCCTTATAAAGCCCTTTTAGGCAGGGGAAAGCGAGGGTCATCCTTAAATGGGGTGATCTTTTGTGCAATGGCACAAACTTTTATTACATCCCGGCGGGCACTCTTTGTGGTTGTGTTTCTTCCTTCATCTAGGATAGATACGCCAAATTTTTTTTCTCTACTTACACTTGCTTTTGTTTGGCAATGTCAAGCGCGTTGTTAGAGTGCCTAATATATATGTTTTAAAATATTCCAACGAGGTTTCAATCTCACTTACGAGTTATACCTTCATTGGAGGCCTTGTTGTCCCTTGTAATCATGTCATGTTTTGCTGATTTTAGCCTTGTGTTGCCCCTCGAACTCTTGATACGAAATCAATGATGTTAGCGTAGACGTCTTAATATATAGCCTTTTCCCATAATAATTAAATATTTCCAACCCATTGATCTTTCATGCCTAATTAATGTAGTTTTCAGCACATTATCGAGGTAAGGGTAAGGATGCATAAGGAGATCTCCTAAAGATTGTATTGAATCCATTTATATTCTTCAGGAGTTTCAATTGGTTTTTTTCTTGTCATTTTGAATATTTCATCTTTTAGTTCAGTTGCAATAATCTTGGTATTTATTTAAAAACACGACTTTTCATTTTATCCCAATCGGTTATGACACCCCCACCTAACCATAAACCATCGTAGAAATTTTGCTCCTTTTAATGTGGAATGAAATAGTTTTAATTTTTGGGGGATCGATGGTATAATAATAACCCCCTGCACAACACATCGAATTCAAACAAAAATGCATCTAGATCTTCGATGTTAAACGTGGGAAATGTGGGAATATGTTGAAGGGGAATGGATTTCATAGGCGCGTGTGCAGGTATCTACTATAGGATGTTGAAATGTAGAGGTTTTGCTAAGTTGATTTCAGTTCTGGGCCATTTGGTCAAAATTGTGCCAATCAATCGGGGATACGGTGGCAATAACTCATTCCCTTAGGGAAATGGTGTGAAATCACACTAGCGAAAAAAATCAATGCAGGGGCAGACGATAACCGCTATATCTACAATCGATGGTCTTGTTCTTTAAACAATCACAATGAAATCAAACTTAGACTACTATGATGAAAAATAACTAAAAAGAACTACTTCTAACAAAGTCGAGAAAGGAACAACAACTTGCAATTCTATAACGCATGGCCCACATAAGCAATCTCTCACTGAAATCTGAACTTATGAATAATAAATGAACAATAAACGAGGGAATGAAACAACAAACATTAATTGAACAACAATTCTAAACTTAGTGCAATCAAGAAAGTAATCCTCTTAAAACTTCAATCTAGCAAACATACTTATATAAACAGTATTGAAATGAACCATAAACCGATTGGAACAATATGTTTGGAATTAAGTATCAAACAACAAATCTTTATAAAATATAGCAAGATGAATAAGACATTAAATACGATTCTTGCTAAGATAGAATAACAATGTGATTCATTAATAGTCTTTGTACATGACAAATCCGAATTCAATCCAACAACAATCCAACAACTACTGTATTACGTAATGCAATTATCACACGACAATAAGCGAAGGATAGTAATAAAAACAACAAAGCTAATTCCCTGAGAATTCGGGCCTTGGCACCGATTGAAACCTCCTTTGGATTACTTGACGCAGAAAGATGAAATGAAACACGTCTTTATATTAATCGAACATAGAGTATTACATATCTCACTCTCTAAGGCGAGAGTCAAGAAAACAATATTACAATAGAAATGTTTGAATCCCAGAATCTCTAATCACTAAAGGCATGCCTTATATATCGGTGCTACGACGGAAAAGATGAGGAATAAGATGAGGCTTGTTCCTGATCCTCAGATCGAAGGATCTGAGAGAGTTAACTTCCACTCTTTATTTATCACATGATTTAATTTGTTGAAGTTGAGCTATCTGCCTTTTCTTAACGTGCGTTGATTTCCTTGTCCTTGGTAGGATTTGGTCTAATGTTGGAGGAACAGGTTATTTTATCTTAGCCTCGCCTGCGATATATTTGTTCACCTGTCATTCCTATTTTTGGCAACAAAAAGAAATCTTTAGTCATATTTTTACAATAAACATAAATCTTTACAATTACCACCATTATTAATAATAATCATCCTTCTAGGGTAAAAATGATTATGTTTAAAGCAAAATAATGAGAAAACTTATAGTGAATTCATACCTTTTCCCCTTTTGCTCAGCAATTGAGTGGAAGCAAATTTAAGGCTTTCGAAAAAAGGTGTCGGCGATATGAGCATCAGCTTCTTTGATCATTGTTTTGGAATGCATCTAACAACATTGCCTCCATGTGAGTTGTATCCCTTAGTAATCATCCATACCAACCTCTATTTTATTGCCTCCATTGCAGCTTACTTGAAGAACTACTATTGTTGTAGTCATTCCTAATTGGTGAATCTTGACATAGCGAGGAATTGAATCGATTGGTTGATTCAACCATTCTTGGTATCGTTCCTCTCTAATTTTTTTCTCTTGATGGAGTCTTCTCTTGATTTGACGTTGTCGTGGGGTGCAACGAGAAGATGGTATGTAGGTCGTTCATCATCACAAGAACCCTAATAATTGATTGAAAATGATTAGCACAAAATATATGATTTTAATTAGTAACCATGTTGACAATATTGCATGATTATAAATTGGTTTGACATTGAAATAATTAAATATTAATCAATATATATACCAAACAATTAAAATTATAATTACCATCATTGTCACAGGATTGTGGCTAGAAGATGCAATATTGTGCAATTGGCGAGGTGAAGAGGCCTTCCATTTTCATCTACCAAATGTGCCTTGCGGTATGCGGCTCTGATACAAGAGCTTTAACGTTTTGGAGCGGTCTTCGTGAATATTTTTGCATCTAAACTAGTGTTGAATCTATATAAACTGCAAATTTGTATACATTATAAACAATTAAGTTGTGCATGATTGGCCATGGATAAAAAACATAAATTCAATTAGATAGTGAAAATATGAATAAAATCTAAAGTAAATATTACATCTCGAGATGGATAGGGAGAAATCCACGATGGGCTTTGAGAAATATTATGGAACGAAATTTGGATTTTGGTGTCCATTCCATATAATAATGATATTTTCTCCACCATTTTGAGCAAAAAATAAATAAATTTTGGTGCATAGACATAAGTAAATTTTATGTGCGTAATGTCTGAGATCACGCACTGTGCACTTTTTGTAATGCGCACCGGTGTCGTTTTATAGCTAGACACATCGGTGTGGTTCGATTAAGGGGCCTTGCTTGGTGGCGAATAACGCAAATAAAAAAAGCACAACTCTATTTTCTTTAAGTGAAAAAAAATGAGTAAATTGAAATATGGGCGGCAAAATATTTTCAAAAATCTAATTTCATAAAAAAATTTCCTTAAATACTAAACACTTTTCATTATCTCACTATTTTTTCAAAACATTTCAGCCATAGATTTGCGGGATACATGCAACAAACGAAACACGAGAGCACTATGGAGCGGGGAAATATGTTCGAATAGAAGTATTGAACATTCAAATCAGCCTACGGTGATTGAAACCATTTGTACCATAGAATTTCAAACGATGTGAGTAAAGTTTATTATTTTTTTTTACTTTTTTCTGCGGTATTTTTAATGCGATGAAAAGAAAAAATCAAAGTTTATTATACTTTTCCTAAGTTTTTTTTATGTAGTAAAAGAAAAAAATCAAAGTTTATTGTACTTTTTCTGCAGTTTTAAGGAAAAAAATCCATATTAGAAAAACCCTAGATTCTTTTTGTTTAACCCTTTCTTCTCCCTCTTTACGCCAATTTCAGAATTAGGTATTTTTAATTTGATTATAGGGTTTGTATAGTCATAAGGACATCAACCCACGGGACATTGCATATTCGGATCCCAATCCATGTTAGCCCTTGTGTGAATTAAAAAAAACATTTTTTTTCCTCGGTGCGCCCTACATAACATAGTGCACCGGTGCGCTGTTATAACAACGCACCACGAAAGTACGATTGATAATATATATATATATATGTGTGTGTGTGTGTGTGTGTTTGTGTGTGTGTCTTTTTATCGGTGCGCCATATGTAACATATAGCACCGGTGCACTATTTCATTATGGCACACCGCGAGCATCACTATTTCGCCCATCCATTTTAGAAATAAACCCTACATTATTTTTTCTTGCCCTTTCTTCTCCCTCTTTTGTGATTTCGAGAATTAGGATTTCAATTATATTTATAGGGTTTGTATTTATAAATAATACAAGCCTAAGACATCAACCCACGGGACAACTTGCATAGTCGGATACAATGTATAGGCCCTTGCATAAAGTAATATATATATATATATATATATATATATATATATATTATCGGTGTGTGCCTGTGTACACAACTTGATGCACTCTATTATCCCAACGCACCACGAAATCTTGTGATAAAAATTCTTAGTGTGCCATTTGTAAAATATGTAGTCGGTGCACTACTTCATTATGGCGCTGCTTTGTGAACTATTTTTGTTTTCGACTTTCCAAAAAACACAAACCCTACATTCTTTTTGTTTCTTCCCTTTCTTCTTTCTCTCTCTTTACGGATTTCGAGTTAGGGCTTTTCAATTTAGATTTATAGGGTTTGTATTGTTAAATATAGACCTAAGACATCCAACCCAGGTAAGACGATTTGCATAGTCGGATCACAATCCGTATTGACCTTAGTGAATTTTAAAAAAATAGATCTTTTTTTCATCGGTGTGCACAGCGTAACTTAGCACACTGGGTACTTTGTATTGTACAATCACACCGCAAAGTAATGTAAAAAATTAAGAAACATTTTTTTTATCGGTGTGGTGATATCTATATATATATATATATATATATATATATATATATATATATATATAACTTAATATATATAATAAAGAGCCATAGAACTAAAATATCATCTTTTATAATATCTATATAAATTTAAATTTGCCAATACATATTGCATTCTACATACATATCTATAAAAAGGTGCAATTGCTTGTTATTATTATTATTTTTATTAGAAATTATTAAAAAGATGTAAAAATTACCTATTCATACAAGAGATTATTTTGGTCATAATTCAATTAATCGCTTGATGGTCAACTAAGTCCAATTCGATTACCTAGGCAAATTCAAACCGTCCCGCTTTTTCCAAAGAAATTCGGTCATAAAACTATTAAGGAGACTCTCATCATGAGTGGGTAGGGGTATTAGTGAAAAACATGTGTTTTTTCTTTAATCGCTATGGTGAAGGAACATGTGTATTTTTTCATATCACTAATTACATGTGTTTTTTTGTATTGTTTTATGAATTCTTGTTCATGAGACTATTCTGCGAAGTAAATATTGTTATAGGAATTGTCTTTAACGTCATTTTTTGGAAAAAATTCGAGTGGATTTTTAGGATTTGATTTGTCTAAAATTGGGTAGGAATTTATTGAAATCACAAGCTTGATGGGTAAACTACCCCCAATTCAAGTGTCCTAGGTTTTTTTAGGATGTTGAATCCATACACTGTCAAAAAACCAGTTTAAAATACACAAACCAAAATTTCACCTCAAATTTTTCGGCTAAAAAATCTATCAAACTCTAAAAAATAGCATTAAAAACAACTCCATTACTATATAGTCTCCTCACAAATTATTAGTAAAACTAGAATTGCACTTCTCACAATGAAGTTTGATGAACCATGATTAGAAGTAATCAAACTCATTTGGAGCTTTGGGATTTAAAACATGTGCATGAAATAATTACCTTGATAGTTTCCTTGGGTTAACATTTGGTTTTTTAGAGTGTTGATTAAGTTCATATAAATGACATATTTGATCTCATAGTCCATATTAGTATTTAATTTAATTTAGTAGGTGTGAGAGCAATAGTTACCTTGAGTTAACAATGGGCTTAGAAATGTTCGTTCAATTTATTAACCATTAATGTTGGTTCAATTTATTAACCATTATGATGGTAATAGCTTTATTATGAGTTTACATTTGTTTTTATGGGTATTTAGTGCCTTAGAAAAAATAGTTTAGTATCATTAAATTATATTTATATATTTTTTAAATTAAGTCTAACATTATTTTTAAAAATATATATATTTTTAAAAATGGAAAATATATAAATTTAAATTGTTTATTATTTAATATTAAGAAGGAAAATACTAACCACAATCATAATATAAAACACGTTACATTAAAAATTATTAAATTAATAATTATAATAATTATAATTATTATTATTATTATTATTATTATTATTAATTAATTAAAATTTTAAAAATACATTATTTATATTATAAATTTTCACACTTCACATAGTTACTTATTTTCTTCATTTTTCTTGATTGGCTTTCAAATTCTCATGTAACTTCCATGACCAAGTTGTCTTCTCAATTGTCATGTGGTTGAACTTGCCACACTCTTTCTCTTTGCCCTTGGGTTTTGAATCTACAATACTTTCACTAGCTATTTACACTCATGTCTACTTTTCTTTGCTTCAACTCCTCTTCTTTATTTCCACTAGTAAGCATATGAATTACAACACGAACT
Source organism: Pinus albicaulis (assembly GCA_034641835.2). Classification (NCBI taxonomy): domain Eukaryota; kingdom Viridiplantae; phylum Streptophyta; class Pinopsida; order Pinales; family Pinaceae; genus Pinus; species Pinus albicaulis. Next base: position 525,439,533 of record CM076569.1, read on the forward strand.
TCTTTACAAAATATCATCCCTTCTACATTTAGGACCATTCTTCCTAGACACAATTATGTTGGTTTGTTTCCTTGCTATTCTTAGCTTTCTTAAACTTACCAGCTTTCTAACTTATCATTTTAATCTACAATTCCCACCAAATTCTTAGAGAAATATTTTTACATGTACCTACAGTATTAAGGATTCATGTGGTTAAAAAGTGTTGCTCATGTACTATATGTGTCACTGCTTATTTCACTACTCTTTAGTTTTATTATCTACCATAAAATGCAACAAGGTTCACACTCCTTTAAAAAATATGAACCCTTTTATAATAGTTTACTAAAATCGCGAAAGGAACTAGATATAATGAAGTGGAAGTGTTAGAGGAAAAAGAGAAGGAAAAACTCATACAAAATGATGGTATAGTTGCACAAGTTAGTACCAATTCAAGAGAAAATAGAAAAAATATAAAAAGAGGGGGAAACACCACAAATGTACAATATTCATCATCTCAACCAACTCATTATATTTCCTCCTAAACAAGCCAAAGAAAAGATACATTTTCAGCTAGAGGAGAGAGTCAAGAAAAAAATTTTGGCAGAGACGATGGTGAGAAGCCACCCCCTCATGTTAATTTGAAAACATATTGTGTTGTTGTTACTTCATCAAAGAGTAAAAAAAATTCCAGTAAAAAGGGACCCAAGAAATAATTGTTCTTGTTAATATGGAAGTATTTACTGTCATAGTCTTGGACTAGGTAGCCTTATGTGAAGAAAAAATTCAAAAGATGGTGGAATAATTTCCTATGGGAACAAACTATATTCTAGGAGAAATCATGACAATACATAAAACCCCATTAGAGAAAAATTTTAGCCTAAAATTTCCCATGAAATTTTTACGTAATTTCCATATCATAATTTGTAAACCAATGAAAATCCTTTAAATTTAAAAAGAGGTGCATGTAAATATTTTGGAGGGAAAAAAAAAACTAATTTTTCAATTGTAATTTTGGCCTATCTCCTTATAGGTTTACTCAAATTTTAATTTTGGACACTTGTTGGATGCGAAATTAAATCCCTCATGCAACGAGTACCCATTATGCATCCTTTTGAGAAGACCCACATTGATAATAAAAAATGAAGATACATTAAAAATGTGTGTTGGGTCTTCTAAAAGGGTGCAATAGTACTCATTCGATACCGAAATTTAATTCCACATACAACGAGTGTCTACACTTGAAATTTGAGTAAACCTATAAGGAGATAAGGAAAAAATACAATTAATTAATTCATTTTAATTTAATTAATTCCTTATTTACCTTATTTTAGTCAAACTAGCTGACATTTACAACGGCTAGGTTGAGCCTCCCCTTTTCTATTTAAACTAGTTCTTTGATCAGTTTTCTCATGTTGTCCTGATGATGAACAACACTAGCTAGTTCGAAACGTGTCGACAAAATATACTTAGATGTGATTATCATCGAAATATTTTATACACATTTTATAGATCACAAAAGCCAAAATCCTAATAAAAAAAAAGTAGTTTTCTTCTTTTCCCTCCAAAATTCATATCTCTTATTTTATTATTTTTCCTTAGGAGGCCACTTTTAGGCTGAAATTTCCTCTAATGAAAATAATAAATCATGAAAAAATTACAAATTGAAAATTTTAATGCTAAGAATAAGAGAACAAAAAATAAATAGAAGTCTAAGTTAGATGTATCAAGAGTTGGACGTTTTGGGCTTCTAAAATTGCATATGACCACAAGGTATTCCCTTTCTCTTGCCGTTACAAAAAATGATATTGAAAAAATAAGATTTGAAAGTAAAATCAATGAGCTTAAATAATCCCTCGGTCCTATACCTTTATTCATGGCCGCTCTAGCTATTTTAGCTCCATAATTGACACCATCAATCAAACCCAACAATCCAAAAATAATCAGAAAGGAAGCTAAACTACTTAATGGAATTATAATTTATGTCATATATAACATGAATAAGTGACTAACAATAATTGAATAAGCATGGTGTATATTCTTGTACTTAATCTCGCTCAAAGGATTTCTTTATTCATTACTATTTACAGAAAAAACTAGAATACAATTTGTATTTCATTGAAATAATTTATTGGCATTCATTACCAAAATCACTACCCTTAATGATTTTTAAAAACTAAACAGGGACTTACAACGAGGATGTGAATAAATAAGATCAAAGTAAGATGGTTTGCAAATATCCAAATGTTAAAAAATGCTATTGATTAATGTACAAAAATTAATGAGTGTGTTGAGATTTTCAGTTTTATTAAAAATAGTCAAAAATCTCGGTAGGTGACAAAAATTAGGAGTAGTTCCTAGATTAGCTCCCGGTTGTTGGGAGGGAGTTAATGCATCCTAAATTTGATGTGAGAGGATTTATGGCGATTAGATTCTCTTTCACTATATAACGGGTATCCATACGGATTGTTTGCGGTGTGTGAGAGTTTGTATCTCTGTTTTGATTAATAAAGAATTGCCGATGCCTATGTTGTGTGGACGTAGCCCGGACGGTTGGGTGAAACCACGTTAAATCCTTGTCATTTGTGTATGTTTTTATATCTTGTGTTTGTCTTTTATTTTCTTTGCGCCTTTGTTGTCTCTAACAAGTGGTATCGGAAACGCGATTGGAGGCGTCGCGCGCGAGCCCCGAATTTGCGTGTTAGTGGCTAGTTTGGAAGAGATAGCAAACGGAGAAGAAAGGAGACTCTTCGACAGAGAAGAAGGAAGCAAACACGACGGTCCGGGTTCGACATGCGGGTTCGGAGTATGAGCGGCAAGTGTTGTACGGTAATATGTCAAATCATGATCAACATTGGTTGTTGGAATTAGGTCCATCAAACCACATGTGTATTCATAGAGAATGGTTTAAGACATATAGGTCGAGTTAATGATGGAGTCGTGTACATGGGTAATGATGTCACATCTAATATTGTTGGGATAGAATGTAACCGCAAATGTTTGATGGCACAACTAAATTGATATGAGATGTGAGACATGTTCCGGACAGAAAAAATCTAATTTCTTTAGGAGCATCGGATACGAATGGATATAAAGCTGTAATTCAAGGTGGAGTTATGAAAATCTATAAAGAATTATCTTACTGATAATGAAAGCTAAGAAGTAGGAAATCTGTTTCGGTTAGAAGGAAGTACGGGGTCGGATTTTGTGTCCTACGTGTCTAAACATGACGGTAGTTCCATTCGCTTATGGCATCAAAAGGTGGGGCATATGAGTGAAAGAGGGTTGAAAATTTTGGCTGATCGCAAGTTACTTCCAAATCTAAAGTGCGAAAAGTTAGATTTACGTAAACATTAATACGTTTGGCAAACAAAGTAAACAAAAATTTAAAACGAGGCAAACATACTAGTAAAGGCATACTTGATTATATCCATTCGGATGTTTGGGGTCCGAAAGCACCTACAACCTCGTATGGTGGCTCGTCATATTTTGTATCGTTTATTGATGACTTTTCTGGGAAGGTGTGGGTCTATGTTGAAAAAGAAAAGTCGATGTTTTTCCGGTTTTCCAGCGATTTAGAGCATTGGTAGAAAGCAACCTTTGGTAGAACAATAAAATGTTTAGGCCGACAATGGTGGTGAGTTTACTTCCAAGGAATTTGTGACTATTGCAAGGATGCGGGGATCGAGAGACATGGAAGCTACGTTTATACTCCTCAGCAAAATGGAGTTGCTGAACGCATGAACGAGGACTCTTTGGAGAGAGCAAGAGGCTATCTTTGAGTAACGCTTGGTTTGCGAGAAGGAGTTGTAGACGGAAGGCAGAGTGGCAACAACTTGTTATGTGATAAACCGATCTCCATACGGCGATGGGCGCAAGGTTCCATAAGAGGTATGGAAAGGACACCCTTGTGACTATTCTAAACTCGAGTGTTTGGTTGTGATGCATATGCTCTAGTGCCTAAACATCGGCGAACTAAATTAGATCCAAAGTCTAAAAGGGGTATATCTTTGTTGGGTATGGTGTTGGAACAAAGGGATATGAATTGTGGGATCCTGCACCCACAAAATCATCATCAATGTAAAGTTTAATGAATCCTCTCTTGTACGAGTTAGATGTAGATAGTAGATTGAAACGGGATAGTGTATCGACTTTCGACACATTCGAGTTTGATAGCATTTCTAATGATAGTCATGATGACCATAGTTCGGATACTAGTCATGAGCCGGAGTTTTCGAATCGAACATGAACGGGGTTCGGGTTAGATCATGAGCTTGAGATATCGGAATCTTGATCGGCAAGAAGTTCCTACGGATGGTAGGCTTGACCAATCGAGCACCGAAGCTATCCTTAAGGAGTCGACAAGAATCAAACGGCCACCGAGAAGGTATGATGATTATGTTACTTCGAGTTGCATTTCTGCGCTAATGACAATGAACCTGTTTGTGCTATCGGGAAGCTATAGAAGGTTCGAAAAGTGATAAGTGGAAAGTAGCTATGAAGGAAGAAATGATGGCCTTGGGTAAGAATGGCACATGGGATACGGTTGAACTTCAAAGACGGAAAAAATGTGGGATGTAAATGGGTTTCAGGCTGAAACGGTGAATGATACGGAAGACGGTACAAGCGCGAGTTTGGTTGCAAAGGTTTTCTCGGAGCGGTATTGACTTTCATGAGATTTTTTTCACCGATGGTTAAAATTGTTTCAATTAGAATTGTGTTAGCATTAGTGGCTTTGCTTGATTTAGAGTTGCGGCAATTAGATGTTAGACGCATTTCTACATGGAGACTTAGATGAGGAAATTTATATGGAACAACGGAAAGGTTTGTTCGACATCGCAATAATAGAGCATGCACGGGCTCAGAAGTCATTGTATGGTCTGAAGCAATCACCTCGGCAGTGGTACAAGAAATTTGATTCTTTCATGTTGAGTCAAAAATATATAAGAAGTGAATATGATCATTGTGTTTACTTTAAGCGATTAGTAATGGCATGTTCGTTATCTTAGTGTTGTATGTTGACGATATGCTTTTAGCAAGCAAAGCATTGAAGAAATCAACAAGTTGAAGACTCGATGGCAAGGACGTTTGATATGAAAGATCTAGGAGCGACAAGACGATTTTGGGCATGGAGATTTTCGGGGAACGGGGAGTAATGGTAGCATTTGTGGCTATCACAACGAAGTATGTTGAGAAGATACTTTTGAGGTTTGGTATGAACAATGTGAAGCTGTGTCGGTCAACTTCTTCCATTTTAGCTTTCTTCCAGAGTTTATGTCCTAATACGGATGAAGAAAGGGTTATATGTCTCGAATTCCATATGCCAATGTAGTAGGATGTTTGATGTATGCGATGGTTTGTACTCGACGGATATTTCACATGCATTTGGGGTTGTGTGACGGTACATGGAAAATGCGGGTAAAGAACAGCGAGGTCGTGAGTGAAATGGGTGCTTCGGTATTTGAGAGGCCTGATAAGTTATTGTATCACTTACAATAAGAGTAGTGAATTTGTTTGCGGGTATGTTGATTCTGATTTTAAAATTGATTTGGATAAGAGAAGGTCAACTTCGGGGGTATGTCTTTACTCTTGGGTGAACTGTGCTGATGGATGTCAAAGCTACAAAACATTGTTGCTTTATCCACTGCGAGCGAATACATTGCTGCCATGCTTGCAAAGAGGCGGTTTGGTTGAAAGGTTTGCTTGGTGAGTTTGGTAGTTCTCGGGACAACATCGGGTTACTTTGTGATAGTCAAAGTGCAATACATTTAGCTAAGAATCCGGCCTATCATAGTAAATCAAAAGCATATTCCAATTAAGTACCATTTTGTAAGACGAGTTATCAACGAAGGGGAGTCTCTCTTGAAAAGGTGCATACAAAGGAAAAGCTGAAAATGTGACATGTTCACGAAGCAGTTTTGTTAGAGAAGATACACGTTGGTGTTTGGCTTCTCTTGGCTTTGAGATAATAAAAAAACGGGCATCGGGCTAATTGTTGTCAAGGTGGAGATTGTTGAGATTTTCGGTTTATTAAAATAGTCAAAAATCTCCATTAGGTGACAAAAATTAGGAATTAGTTCCTAGATTAGCTCCGGTTTGTTGGGAGGAGTTAATGCATCCTAAATTTGATGTGAGAGGATTTATGAGGCGATTAGATTCTGCTATATAACGGGTATCCATACGGATTGTTTGCGGTGTATGAGAGTTTGTAATCTCTGTTTTTGATTAATAAAAAAATTTTCGATGCCTATGTTGTGTGGACGTAGCCCCCGGGCTGGTTGGGTGAACCACGTTAAATCTTGTGTCATTTGCTTTGTATGTTTATATCTTGTGTTTTGTCTTTTATTTCTTTGCTTTGCTAGACTGACCTCTAGCAATTAACGGTAAATATTTTTTAAAGCAATCAAGCTTGTCTAATATATTGAAGGCCCATGAATACTTAGAATCCATGTTAATTTTAAAGGACCAACTAGAGGCGTTTTTGAAAACTAATAGGACATCATGGGTTAATAAGATCAACAACCTAATCGATTTTCTAGAGAAGAAGATTAAGAAATGGTTAGATACATTCCTCAATGACAAGATCAACTATAAACCATTGAATAATTATGCTCATATTAAAAAGAAATTGAAGACAAATATTTGAATTAAGAGTATAGCAAGATACGAATATACTACCTATGAAGGAGTATATTGAGGAATGGCTTAAATATCATTAAATGAAATTGTTAATCCTAAATAACTACGAAGGTAGTTACACTAATAGACATACGAGACCAATATGTATACTTCGACGTATAATGTTTCCAAAGAGAGCATTCATTCTACCAATCCTTCTATAAATTTGTGAGTGTTTTATTTGAAACAATTTCCCAATTTTTGCATCTCAGTATTAGATAATCGAGCTTTATGAATTGTGATATATACTTATAAATATGATACTTGAATGTGTGCATTCATTTTCTTCTAGGTTACTATATTATTTAATGGTTTATTCGAGCCCCGTCCCATTCCCTTAGGAATGAATGTATTCAATTTTTGTTTAAGTATCAGGAATTTTATCCAGTTATTTAGGAACCTACTTTATTCGAACTTCCATTTCAAGTTTGTAATATTATTTTTGACTCTCATAAAAAGTTATTTCCATAAGTTCATAGTATTTTTGGTTTCATAGACTCTGGTTAAGTTTTATATCTCATGAATGTTCTCCTATGACTCTATATGATATTAAATGAATGAAATCATTTTAGAGATCTCTGAAATATCTAGACCATCTTTGTTAATTTGTGTCTATGTGTATTTTCTTCAAATATGTCTTCTTCATGATTTCTAAATGGATTTATAGCATGGAATGAATAATTTGTGATATTTCCATTTAAATAATGTTTTCATTATTTAGCTTTTTATTTTTAATCCCCTTCTCCATTCTTAGGTGAATGTGTTGAACGGTTTGATTCATTTTTTTATAGGAGCTTTAAGTAAGTCCTTAAGAGGTTGAATTAAGTACTTAATATGAAAAATATAAATAGGATTGAAAGTATTAAATCCAAAAAACATTTCGAGTATATTTTTCTTCAATATCCTTGTTATTTGGATCACATTGCTTTATATGGTTTTATAACCTTTTAGTGACTTGTTTTCCAGTAGAATTTCAATTGGTTTTGAGCATTCATCTCCTCTTATATATATTTGAGTTATAGGTCTTTGACTCACTAGTTTTAATATAAATTTGCAATATTCTTTCATATCAACATCCACAACAATGATCATAACTGGATTTTTTCTATCTCACCTGATAGCATTGGAGGCCCTTTTTTTTGGTTGTGAGGAATGATAAGGATTCTAGTGACTAGAATTTGTATATTTTAAAACATGTATTATATTTTATATGATGTGATAATTATTTATATTACAATTTTCAAGACCTTTTCATTTCCTATCCTTAGAGGCTATTTGAGATTTTTAAGGAAATTATTAATATATTTCCTCAACTTATTCCTTTTGTTACATCTAGAGAGTATTTCTCTCCCAATTTATTGTGGTAGTTTATTTGATGTAAAACATAAAAGCTTGTTATTTTCTTCATAGAAATTTAGTTACAGTTTGTATATTTTCATTTTGTGTATATGAATGTTGGGTGTGGAGCCTGATTATATTCTTTTTTTAGATGTATCGTTGTGTTTGACCCTTGATCCTAATGGGGCAGCAACATCACCCATCGTTTAATCACTACTAGGGGGTCCAGGATGATCTGATGGTAGAAGTTATGTTTAATTTAGGGTTTTATTCCCTAGAAGGCAACCCCTTGTTTTGTATTTATTGTGTGGTATGTGTATTATGAGCAAGAAACAAAAAGGAGGTATTTGTGAGCGAGTAGAGGATATTACATCATATGTGTTGTAGGTTGTGTTTCTTCATATTGTTGGATAATATAAAGGAAGGACTCTCTAGTTCGGGGTGGACGTAGCCAAATTAGGCAGAACCATGTATATACATGTCTATCTTGTTTTATATGTTTCATGTGTTTGTGTTTCCGCATATTTTATATGTTTCCATTGCTCTTGTAATATATAATTTTCTACCCGGTGAACTCATCTTTATTGAGTGGGAAATCCCACATAACAATATGGTATGCAAATTATAGCCACTTTGGGCTACAAATAAACACCCATGAGGGTATAAAATATACCAATTGCACACATATTGTTATGACAAAAAAACATCAGAATAAATCTCATATTTTCATATCCAATGCTTCAACTAAACTAAAATTTATGAAATTACATGTGTATGCCTCAATTAGATTCAAATACTTTCCATTTTTTTTCTATGTGGTTAATAGTTACTGGAGATCGATGAATGACTACTTCCTTGGAATATTATTCCAAGAAAATCCACTCAAATGGATTACTTCCCATTGTATCAAACATGAATCCTAACCTCAAATATTCTGAGGAATTAGCCCATGGCCTCCCAATAACAAAGGTGCTTAACAAAGGGAATCGACCAATTGAAATAACCCTCAAAGCTTCCATTGTCATCCCAATTATATAAAGCTCAAGATCATTATTTCTAAAAACTAGATTGAGTGGATCTCCTTGTACAAGTCTTACCAAGAATTACAATAATTTCATGGGGAAATTTAAAAAAAAAAAAATGAAAAAAACAAGCTATTTAACCTAGGTCTCCTTTGGTTTGCTACTACCAAGCTCTATTGTTTCTCCTTCTGCCACATTTGTTTCCTTAAATTATATTATGCTCCTTCAATAGTTTTCCTTCTCTTCACAATTTATACTCTTTTATTTATTTTTATCAACTTCTATTAGAACAACCACACCATTCCACCTAATAGTCTCTCTTAGTGGCATTTATTCTCCTCTGTTACTTATCTTCTTTCTTCACTTATAATTTCCTCCTACTTCTCGTCTTTGTGATTGTTCCTAGATACTTGATATAAATGCCTCTCCTCTCTACTATCCATTCTTTCTTTTGTTTTTCACCTCTAGTATTTCTCTTTTCCTTCCCTTTCCTCTTCGTCTTATTTATTATTTTATATTTAATTTTATATATTCTTCCTTCTTCTTCTTCATTCATGGAAACCCTTATTTCCTATATAAATTCCCCCCTCTTTTTTTTCTTAAGCTCCGTACTTTTTTTCTTATGAGTTACCTCTTCCTCTTTCTTCTTCTCCACGAATTTTTTGTTCTCCTCTTTTCTATGTATCCTTCTTCACGAAAGAGAGGATGGATCCTCTTTATCAATAGTTCATTATTAAATTAAATTTCCCTCCATAAATTCCAATGGCCTCTTATAAAATAAATTGAGCTCAACCTATAAGTAAGAAATCCATGGTATTGTTACTAACCAACAAATTTATAGTCCTTAAAACCTCAAACCAAGTGCTCAAGCACTTATTAAACTAGTGAAAAGCGTGAGCATTTGATTAATTTCTTCAATGGGACCTATCAAACATTAGTGAAAATAAGAAAATTTCATGGGGAAAATGGGAAATTTTGGATTAGAGAGAAGGATCCAACAACATGTACACTTCCTTATTCTTTGAATCCCCCTTCTATCCACAATTGAAAACAAATCACCACAAGAAACAATTATCACTAAATGGGAAGAGATAGAATGGCTTAGAAACATTTGATGCCAATCTACTTTCAACGTGGTCATTACTTGATGAGATACTCCCATTAGAATTTCCATGACCCGGAAACAAATTTTCATTGTTAATATAATCAACCACTACAATGGTGTTTGGACCATCGGATGGGACCAAAGGGATGGACAAAATTTAAAGGGTAGCTCAGTCAAATGCCCTTACATTACACTCTATAAGAAAGAGAAAATCACAACCCCATGTTGTGGCAACAAGCACTACAAGGAAAAGACCCTCTAGTGGAGGTTATAAAGGAGGTTTTTAGTGTTATAAAATCGGCCAAAATTGTCAAAAAAACATTTGCTACAACATCCGTTTATGGTTACGGAGGTTTTGGCAGAGCTTTTAACGAAAATTCAACACAACTAAAAAACTATGGGCGGATGGAGGTTATTATAGATGTTTTTTTCATCGGTGTGCTACTCAAGATTTAACACACTGGTGCGTACATGTAGCAGGTGCCCCAAGGCGGTCAAAGGAGGATGCACTAGGCCGTTAAGGTATCGTGCACCGGGCGTAGTGTTGGTGACACAAAGAACGGGGCCGTTCTAATTGGTCTTGGGATTTGTGTGGTGCCCATAGGCCGTAAAAATGCACCGGCATATAATGCTTTGACACGCATACTTGGTTTTCATTTTTGTATTTTTTTTAGAAACATCGACTGTGACGATTGCAATTATTGTGATTGTTTTAAATTCATTATTCATTAAAAGTTGACAAATATTATAACAATATTCATATTAATTAAATTTATATTAATGCATTTGAATGTGATGTTTGGATTAATTTGTTATATCATATCATAATTATTGTGGCTTTTTAAAATTCATTATTCATCAAAAGTCGACACATATATATCTTACAAAAATATTCATATGAATTAAATTTTTATTAGTGCATTTGAGAACGACAATGGAGAACGCAATAGAATAAATTAAAACATATTTTATTATATATATATATATATATATATATATATATATATATATATATATATGAATAAGACATTCTTTGTCATACAAAATGGGACAGTTATGGGTATCCCTTTGTCTTTCAATTGGGACACTATGTCGATTACATTAAAGAAAATGTCTGATTTCACGTAAAAATTTAAAAAATTACAACACCTTGCTTTGATATCAAAACATAGTGATCATCATTCTTCGCTTGAACTGCTGTCACTGCTAGAGCTACTTCCATGACTTGGGTTATTTTCAGGAATTTTTTGTTCATGGTGTTGATTGTTTTCTTCTTCTTCACCTTCCATCTACAAACATAAAAATAAAATGTAATGAGTGTATATACATTGGTGAGAATAATGAAAATTACAATATTAAATAATATACATCAATGTAAATCGAAAATAAATGGCGTACCATTGCTGACTCATAAACTATACACATTCTTTCAAAACTATGTAACATGCCATATTTCAAGATTTCATCTGTTGGCGTAGTTCCATACTTTGTTTGATGCAAATTTTATACCCCATAACAAATCATATATTTAATATAAAATATTTTTTTCTATTAATTATAGACAAATCCAAGTAAAACAAGATCGATAGATGCTTACAAATTCCACAATTAAGTTATGATATGCCAGCATATACTCACAACCCATATTTAACCCAATTTCAATCAATTCCTCTGATGGTTCTTCTTTGTATGTTAGCACCTCTTTGAAGACATTCAATGATGATTTTTTTTGTAAAACAACTTAAAAAAATACAAAAATGAAATCTAGTTAAGTTGTTATAAGGAAGTAACAATTACTCACAAACTTAGATATCAACCTTTCCTTCCTTGTCTTCTTGTTTTTATGTGCTAAATGGGTTCCATTTTTCTTTTCTTTTACGCAAGAAAATACTTGAAAATTAATATTTAATGCTAAATTGTTTATTTATTGTACCTAATGATCGAAAAATTCAATGATTACATATTACATTTGAAGCACGTTGTTGTTGAGATGGCTCCTCTCGCAATGTAATTTTGTCCATTTCTTTGACCATCTCCTTGTACACCTTTTTGGACATTCCTATTGGCATATTTCTGATATACGACTCATTCATCTTTTGAGATTTCATAATATTCCTGAAAATGTAACATGAAAATAAACTATTTAATTTTTATATTGATATATGAAAAGTAAATATAACAAAAGTGATATTTATAAATAATTCTAGGCAAACATTTAAAGGAATATTACTTTTTCATTCCTTTTTTTTTTTTTGTTGAACGTTTTTACTATTAAAAGTCTCACATGTCTCATTGACCAATTGTTTGGAAACTCTTCCTGTAGTTTAGATAAATTTGGTTCTTGGAATCATTGGATTGGTTTTTGTATTTTTAGTGGAAATAACATCTATACATTCGTTCCACTAGATCCCTCAAACTTTTGTAAAATATTTTCCCCCTTTCGTTAACCTCCAACACCATTCCAGATGAGCTAAGGAGCAATTCATTTTCATTTGCATGTTCTATTTTTTTATTTTCTTAGAACAACATCTATTTTCTAAGTTGTTGGTCCCTTTAGAACATTAAACAGATGTGAATTAATAGATACATTTATTTATGTTATATAATAAATATTTAATTATATTATTAATGAAAATTAAAAATAGAAACTCATATTGGATCGATAGTATTTTTTTCATTCACTTGATTCATCCTTTTGCAATTTTTCCATCAGAGTTTTATGTTCTTCGGTCTGATCAGAAATAATCTTATCAAGCTTCATCATTTTGTGGATCTGCATGATACACAGTAAACAATACATATTAGTTAAACTTACATATGGTTCAAAAATAATATTTTTTGTAAATAATTTATAAAGAACTTGCCTTTTTTGCTTTTATTGATGTGTTATTGCTATTTTTGTTGCTTGATCTTTTGTCAGTAATTTCTTTATCATTCTCAAACTTGTACCATATCATTCATTAATATATTTATAAACAAATTGTCAACTTTTCAAGTAAAAAAAAAAATCTCAAGAAACTGGTGCGCCATTCATGGTTTATGCACCGATGCCGGTGCGTGGGTGTCTTAGAAACGCATCACACAAATAGTATCATGACAAGAGTACGGTGCTCTATATGCAACAAAGAGGCACCCGATATGTGTTATGTCAATCACCGCCGTCATCATTGGTATGATTCTTATCAATGTTGTCAAACAGGTATGTCTTCACTTAGCTCATAATCTCATCCGTGTGCTTCCCATGGTCATAGACCAACAACCTCCATGTCCATGAAAATGGCTAAGCCTCATCATACTCAACGTGTTCCCAAGTGCTCCCACCAAGGCACCTTTTTTTGCTGCAACCACCTTCGAACTCCAAGGCATCTCCCTCCTATCTCATCCATCGAGTCAGTCCTCATGAACACATCCCCATCTTGTACCAGTACGTGTCCCATCTTGCATCGAAGTCGGGTTAAAGCGGCCTCATCTCCTCAATGAATCACATACTCCCGGAACCACCATCATATGTAGTCTTTATCGGTTGACTCTATTCAAGTCGCCATAATTTCCTTTTGTGAACCATCTTCATCAAACACTTTAGGCAAGCACACTTTTATCGGTCGCCAAGTCCCATCACAATTTTCCACTACCTTCTTTGTCACATGAATGCTATCATAAGTCATCCATGTCTTGAAGGACCTTGGACTTGATATTTGGTCACATCCAACATCCCCATCGGTCCATATACAAAATATCTTTGTGTTGTATCGACACGTCCATCCTGCACAACATCCTCACTTGGCACTTCTACTTGATGCCCATATGCGACATCTATACAAGTGCCCACGCTTGATGTTCTTATGTGAATTTTACCATTTCTGTCTCTTCTTTATTGCATTGAACTCTGTCAAAGAATAACCATGGTCCCTTTTTTCACCCCATCTCTCAGTGAAACACATTTCTAGGGTATCCCAATAATTTATGGTACCATTAGGCAATCCTTTAAACCATTTCCTTTCCTCTCCATTTAGATACTGAACAAAAACTCTCATTACAACGTCCAAATGTTCAACATTTAAATTCTCAGCAAATGTGCAAAACAGGGGCAAGTTACGTGCCAATTATTTGTCTTCACCGGGTAAATCTAGGGAGTAACTTGAGATACTCCGGAGGCATATCATGCGATGGTTGGGGTAGATTCAATGGTGCATATCTATTCATCAAGAAACGGGGAACACGGGGCCTGTATTTACGCCGATTCGCCTCCTTAGCGGGGAGTAAATGAATACCCGATTCATAGGAGAAGGATGAATGAGGTCGTTCATCCCGATATAGGAGTTGGAGTATGAACGACTACGGAAAAGTGGCGACTATGGGGTTGAGTTTCTATAAAAGGAAAAAGACACAAACTCCAAAGATTGCTCTTCTAATGTGGGTTCTTGAAAACGAACGGGTGATGGTGATGATTCTTCTTCAGAGAAAATGAGTTTCTTGGAAGCTTTCTTGGATGAGAAAATGTGGAAGCACGCTTTTGGTGCGACGTGTAGTTTCGGGTGTATCTAATATTTTTTGGTTCTAGCCCTTCTTTGAAACAAGCTACACTGGGGATTAGACAAAACCGGGAACTTTTCTTGAGAGGTATAAAGCCTCGTGTGAGGTTTTCTTGAAACGGAGGCTATTTTCAAACAAACACGACGTACTATTTCCTCTGCGAAAAACCCGGAGAAATGTAAAAACAGCGGGGAAAATCTTGAGTCTTTCGATTGCGGCAATGATGCTGGTAATGTTGTTCCTTGAGAAACAATTTCTTGCGTAGCCAAAGACATCCGTGCTCAAGACATTAAATATTATGTCACAAAAAAAAGTATATATGTCCTGTTCTATAAAACTTCCAAACATTAATTATATAATCTTCAAATATTAAACCCATGGAAATTTACGCAATGCCATATACTCTTATCTTTGAAATGAAAGGATGGAAGAAACGAAAGAAAGGATTTCAATTTGATATGTTGCTTGAAACGGAGATCTATCGGTGTAAAATCTGAAGGAATGAGTAATGATAACGTTAAAATAGAGGAGAGCGCCCATTAAGGTTTATTTAACTCTTAAATACACATGTATCTAGAGACCTATAGCTCGAGATTACTCTATTTACTCACGAGATATGGAAAACATAATGAAAGGCGAGAAACTATTCGGCATAAAAACGGAAATGAAGGAAACTTGCAAAAACTTTCATTAATTCGGTATTCTTCGATTACAAAATTTTAGCTTCAAGGTCCAAAACTCGGAACCTTCTTCCCTCTTCCAATTGTCTTTAAATACAATATGACCAAAATAGTTTCCCGAGTGGCCATGGCCCGGATTCTAGGTTCTAACTAACTCTAACTTCTTAAACTACTAACTATGATGGAGGCACATGCCTAAAGAAAAAGTTCTATTACATTTATATGATTTCACTAAAACATAATAAAAATTTGAAAGTTTCTAATCTATGTGAGCGGTGCTCCTAAGATAGTTCTTGTCTCAACAACCACTTGTGGGCTGAAACGACTACTTGTGGCTAAGCGGCTAGAGTTCTTGTGTCCATTGAAAATCTCTTGCATTCTTTCCATAGCTTATCTTTGAGTTCGAAGCATTCTTGTAACTAAGATATTCAAATCTAAATACAACAGCATTTGTGAGTAAGACTTCCTATGAATAATGTCTTCACCATCCATAGCGAGATGGAAATGCCTTTGTAAGAAGTTAAGCTCTTGTTTCTCCCTTTAGAACTTGTGTCTTTTCATGCACCATATGCTCTTAACTGCCAAGTGTTAAGCTGATCTTCATAAAACTTCCATGACATGATATCTCCTTTCTCGAGTCCGGCATGAAGGAAAACCTATTCTTCTTTGTATTTTTATCATTGGAATTTACAACACCATCTTCTTCAACGCCAAAAAGTTGCCTCTCAATGCCCATGGGAAATTACATGAGTAGAAGTACGCCACAGAAAACAACACAAGGTATGCATTAGACGATAGTGACTCTGAACCCGAATGCATTTTCAATGTGGTCATCACGAACATAATGGTCTTCGGGAAGTCTCTTTTCTTTGTCTACGAGATGTTTCATACATGTGCTCCAACCTATAGTTATTTACAAGACTAGAATTTTTTAGGAGAAGCCATATTCCCGGTAACATAATTTCACCCAACATTATAAACATCTTTCGAAAATTCTTCCCACAAGTGGCCAACTTGTCCACTTATTCTTCAACCATGCTCTCTAAAGTGCCATACGCGAGCAAAAACTCGAATCCGATTATAGCACTTAATGCATCAATGTCGACCAATGCATCACCTATC
Organism: Pinus albicaulis; assembly: GCA_034641835.2. Taxonomy (NCBI): domain Eukaryota; kingdom Viridiplantae; phylum Streptophyta; class Pinopsida; order Pinales; family Pinaceae; genus Pinus; species Pinus albicaulis. Next base: position 525,455,987 of record CM076569.1, read on the forward strand.
ATGAAGGCATTTATTGTCCATGTAGGTTGAACTTGTTGACCTCTCTCTCCATGAGTGTTGAAATCAACGTAAGATGTACGACAAGAATCCATTCTACCTTTGATGAGATAACCCATGCAATAGGAAGAGCATTGTTGTGTGTCAAACACGGAAGCAAGGTGTACAAATAACTCGTGGGGTATTTGGACAACGGAAAGATGGTGGGAGCACAACTCAAAAGGAAAAAGAACCACACGGGGAAAAATGAGAATGAGAAAATGGACCATTTTAACGATTACGAAGATACGCAATAAATACTTGAAATGACGTGTATAAACCTTGACGGTTGTTTCCCACTTTTCGATGACGTCACTGAAGTCCGGGAGTACGGTGGAAATCTTCGGCCGTGCCGTAATGAATCTAGGCCATTGATCACGGCTTCCATTGAGATTTGACCGGAGTCAACTACGGTCACGATTTGATAAACAACGAGCTACTTCTCCCCCCCCGCAATAACTTATCAGAAAAGCACTTTTACGTGATCACCGCTTCGATCGGGAAGTTGCTCGGAGAGCTTAAGCTTGAAATCATATATCAAAATAAAATTTTATGACTACTTTATGTATCATTCTTTGTAAAAACATTGCATTTCTTTTTTTATGCTAAAGTATAAAAATTTCATACTATAACATATTTTTAGATACCAGTTTTTTGATTTTTGAAATAAAATATAAAAAAAGGATATCTTGAATATTGATCACAACTTTGTCTCTACTGGGGGATAGTGTTTTTACCACAAAACTCTAAGAACTGCCCAGTTAGTGCCTTCACCTAGGGCATGGAGTCACACATTGCTTGATGGAAATGTACAGTCACAGGATATATACAATGATGAACAAACGTTGCTTAATGCGAAAATAATGCTTGAGATATTGCCCATTCACAGAGTATATCCGGCACTTCTCCTTCAAGATTTTTCCCGTACAGTATTATTTCCTCGACTTCATTAATTTTGAATGGGCCATACCACAAGGGATCAAATTTCCTGTTTCCCTTTGTCTTCCCTTCGTGTATCCCATCTCAATACTAAGTCTCCTTGCGAAACATGATTTCTTTTGCTTTCTTGTCAAATATTTCCTTCATCTTTAATGATAAGTGAGAAAGTTATCTGTGAACTTGATTTATGTTTTCATAGCTCCATCACATTGTTCATTCTTCGATGTGGCATTCGGTTCTTCTTGAGCATCTTGGAGGAAAGAAATCACGAGGTTTTACCAATTTGTGTAGGAAACAATGCTTGAGTGCCGTATACGAGCTCATAAGGAGACTTGCCGGTAGACCTCTAGTGGTCATCCTTGTTTCTCATAGAGCAAAAACTAACTTTGTATCCCAATTCTTCGATTTTCACTTGATTGTCTTCTTCAAAAATTTTACCAATGTTTTGTTGGAAGATTCATGATCCATTTTCCCTGTGGATGATAAGCTATAGAGACAATATCACACTATAAGTACGACAAAAATTAATAAATACGGTAAACTGAAAACTTGGGCATTATCTGTCACAATCTTCTTGGACATCCAAACTGCTAAAGATATTCTCCTCTAGAAACTTCATAACAACCAAATCATTTGCCTTCTGAGTGGGGATTGCCTCCACCCACTTTGTAAAGTACTCTCTTGTAGCGATGAAATCCACTTAAATTTCCCCTTTGGATGGTGGATTAATTTCCCCCAATGAAATCGTCTTATTGTATAAAGGTTCTTCAACAAAAACGAGGAGAAGAGTAATGGAGCTAGCTTTTTCTTTTACGCAAATAATTGGCATTTAGAACAACTTTTGATACATTTACTAAACATCGGCAAATACAGATGGCCAATAGAAACCTGATTTGAATATTTTATGAGCGAGTTACCTTCCGAGGGTATAATGACCTCCACACAAGCATTCATGATATTCTTTGATCACTTGAAAAATTTGTTCTCTGTCGGACATAACAACAACACACCCAATGAAGTCCTTCCAATATAATTTTGCTTCAATTATGACATAAGGCTAAGCCTTAAGTTTTGAAGCTGCGTATTTAGCTCTATTTATTGAAGGGGGAATAAAGAAAAGCATAAATAATGGACAATATCCTTATACCAATGCAAATGAAGAAATTTATACTTAATTGATGTCTTTAGCGATTATCACCTATTTCTCCATCGACTTCCTCTCTAGGGGCCAAAAATTGATTCCCAATGCTTGGAAATTGGACTACGTAATGGTACCAATCCCAATCCTTTAACCGAGTTTGGTTGGTTTTACATCAAGTCATATTCTTGGATTTTAGCGATCCATTTTCCTGCCTTCCACATCGCTCTGTACTAGTACATCTTTTACGGTGAATTGGGAACATATGCTAAGATTTGAGAATGAAGGATATAAGTTCTGAAAGCTTCCCGAAGTGCTTTCACCCAAGCGTATACTTGTTTCTCCAATATATTATATTTTAATTATTTGCATCTCGGAGAACTTTACTAAAATATGCTACGGGTTGTTCATGCTTTTCTTCATTTCTCTGTAATAACACGGCAACAATTGTTGAAGGATATGCAAATGAGAAAATTTGAAATGGCTTCAAATAATGTTTGGACTAATGAGAACGAGCGCTTCCTTTAAAGCTTCTTTAATCCTTTGGAAAGACTCTCACGGCTTCTTTGTCCACTTCACTTCGGCATCTTTTTTTGTACCATGTCCGTTATCTTCTTGACGATTTACGCGTAATTGGGAATGAATCTTATTAGAAAATTAATTTTTTCCAAGAAATCTCTGAATATCTTTTTTGCTTCGGGGCGGTGGAGATGAGTTTGTATTGCTTCAACCCTCGGCGGATCTATTTTCACACCTTGTTTTGAAACAATATCACCCAACGGTTTACCTTCTTCCGGGGAAAACAAAGATTTTTTGGATTCAACGATAACCCCATACTTTCTACACTTCGGAAAGCTTTGCCAAATGTTGTGAGTGTTCTTCATCGAATTTGAAAGAATTGTGACATTATCCAAATAAATAACTACAAAACGATCATCGCAAATGAAATATACATCGCTCTTTGGAATGCTCGCTCCTGCATTCATTAGTCCAAAGGGCATCCTAGCATACATGAATGTTCCCCATGGCGTAGTGAAAGAAATTTTCTTGATCTTCTTTCTCCACGGCCACACAGTTATACCACAGAAAAAGCCATCCACCATAGGTAATCTATAAGCTCAGTCACCTTCGCCAAACAAAATCCATCTTCGGCAATGGGTAATTATCTTTCAATGAAGCCCTATTCAAATTTATGAAATCTACACACGACCTTATCTCCTCCTTTTTTCTTATGTTGGTACAAGATTGGAAACCCAATCGGAATATCTAAGCGGAACAATTATTTTGGCTGCGACAATTTCTTTACCTCCTTTTTGATGGAGCCAACAATAATGGATTGATTTTACGAACCTGTTTATGCGACGACTCCATCCTTCGGTGGGATTTTATCTTTTGTATGATACTCTTATCATATGTCTTTAAATCATCATAAGACCAAGCAAATACATCTTGGAATTGTTTGAACAAATCTATGTACCTTTCTTTATAGTCCTTGAGACCCCTTTGAACAATTTGATCATTTTAGGCTCATTTTGTTGAGTTCCTAAATTGCAATCTTCCACACAGCTCATCTTGGTTTACTTTCTTCCACAATTCAACACAACGTCATTTGCATCAACGAGTCTTTCAAGAGGCAATAAGCCTCTTGGTAAAACATTATCTCTCAATTGGATGATTTCTGAATACAATCTTCTTTTTAAGAGTCTTCCAGCCAATTCATCTTCGCCAGTTTCAAATCAATCTGATGATATTCAAAATCTTCAATCATCAACGAAGCTGCTTAATCTTCTCATCATCCTCAAAGACCTACCGGTGTTTAATATTGTCGGGAATTGAAGGTCTATGTCTCATCTCAATTTCATGCCTTAGCCTTGGATTGATCGGAGGGGCTTGAAAGTACTAGCGCAGCGCAAAGAATCGGCCATTCTATTCTCTTCCCTTAGTACAAGCGTAAGTTGAAGGCTTCAAAATAATTTTCAATCAAATCCTAGACTTCATTCCTATATGCCCTTAACCTGGGATATTTAGTTTGACACAAATTCTTTGTTGTCTTATAGTGAGTCGAATCCTCGAAAATAGTTATAAGTAGTTACATGTGTAGCTATGTTGCAAACTAATGATTAATGCTTCATACTCCGCAACAGTATTAGTGGACTCAAACTCTAATTTGAAAGAAAAAGGCACAAGGTTACCTTCGGGAGAAACAAAAATGAAACCGACTCCTGTGCCTTCTTTTTGAAAATGCACCATTGAAATAACACTTCCCGAGGCTTGTTTGAATGCAACTCTTTATGTACAACCGGCGGGAAGGCTGCCCTTGCGATTCTTCGGCAAATTTTCCATCTTCATGCGGCATGAAACAAGAGAGGTCATCTTTCTCTTGGCCATAAATTGGTGAATTGCATCTTTCTTAGTGGCAGTTTTTTTGGAAACTAGTTTCTCTATACAACCTTCTTTCTTCCCCATTAAAAACGGGAACGATAGCATATGTGAAATCTAGCTTCAAAACTCCTCCTAGCTTTGCCTCCCCACGATCTAGATAATAGTTACAAATGCGATTTGGAATATCGTATACCACATCCATCATAATGCTTTTGGCTAGGATTTGAGCCAATGTAACAACCATATCTGTCAGACCACACACTTTCCTGCTTTTTTGAGTCAAAAAGAATAAAAATCTCGATATGGCTTGGTGATTTGCAAATTCAATTCTTTCATCACACCTGATAGCATCGGATTGTGCAGGATGCCTCGAGAATCTAGCATGCATTTATGTAGAACAAAATAATGCTTAGTGATATATAAAAAGGAGGGACGGATGAATCTACCTCTTCAACATGAGGTCCAAATGTAACCACTGGTTTCTCTTCTGCCTCCCCGCATATCACCTACTTCATCGAGGCGAGATAAATTGATAAACTCGTGATCTCTTTCTTATAGCTAGGTGTTTTCATTAACTCAGAAGAGGTACTTGAATCTTCACTTTCTCCAACTCTTTCGACAAATGAAAGTTTGATTTAATTTTGTCAACTTTTCGGAGTTCTTCTTGATCTTTCTTGGAATTTGAATTTTGATTAGAAACCAATGCTCCTTTCTCCAAAATATTAGAATCTCTAACTTTTGTTTGAGAAACACGCTTGCGACTTTTCCTTCTCTCTTTCTTCATTCATGGGATTTTTCCCCTTATCTATTTTACGAGTCTGGTCTTTACGTAATGGAGTCGCCATTGGAGCAGGTGTTGCTTCGATTATTTTTCTTCATTGTCTTGAGTCCTTAGTCTCTTATTTGACCTCAAATCATACTTTTTATGCAACTCGGATTGCATGAAGTACGTAAGCCCATCTGTGATAATCATCCATCTCTTCTTGATCAAATGAAAGATCATTTCTTCCACTTCTTCTTCTTTACTTCTTCTTGTTTCATCGTCTTCCATATACACGGCGAGAAATTCAACATCATCCTCTCTCTCATCGTCATCATTTGTTGAACGGGACGGAAACGCCTCTATGTACAAAGGTGCTTGTACCTAATCTAGATCTTTCTTCTCTCTTTGTAGAATGCAAGGAAGTACATTTTTAAATTGGGGATAAAAAAGCTCCCTCTATTAAATTTGTCTTGCGGAGCTTACTATCTATTTCCAATTCCACAAATTTATTAGAGAGATTTTTTATGACCTTATTCTGTATCATCGATTCTTTGTTCTTGAGATGAGGTTTCTTCTTTTACAGCTTTTCCCTTTATCTTGAACTTTACGGACGGACATATTAGCCTCAATATCCGGAGCATCGGTTTGAATAAAATATCAATGTAGGTGACCTCCTTTCCCTCAATGTGAGAAGGCGAATTACGGTTCGAATGCCGCAGCCAAAAACAACCCTTGCTCCAATAGGAGGAGGTTTCATTTCAACGGAACGAAACTATTATACAATTTATTAAATCTTTTCACAAAATCTTTCATGCTTTCATCGGATTTCTTCTTTATTGCATTGAACTTCTGTCAAAGAATAACCATGGTCCCTTTTTCACCCATCTCTCAATGAAACACATTTCTGAGGTATCCCAATCATTTATGGTACCATTAGGCAATCCTTTAAACCATTTCCTTGCCTCTCCATTTGGGGGCGAACAAAAAGTCTCATTACAACGTCCAAATGTTCAACATTTAAATTCTCGGCAAATGTGCAAAACGGGGGCAAGTGTTCGTTTATTTCTTCTTCACCGATGAAAATATAGGAGTAACAGAGGATACTCCGGAGGCATATCATGCGATGGTTGGGGTAGATTCAATGGTGCATATCTATTCATCAAGAAAGCGGTACCGGGGACTACCATGTTTACGACCGGGTGCTTCACTCCTTGAGTGGGGGTAAAATGAATACCGGTTGTAGGAGAGGATGAATGAGTGGAACAACTAATATAGGAGTTGGAGTATGAACGGCTAACGAAGAAGTAGCAGCTATGTAAATTTCGAGTTTCTATAAAGGAAAAAGACACAAACTCCAAAGATTGATCTTCTAATGTGGGTTCTTGAAAAACGAACGAATTGATGGTGATGATTCTTCTTCGAAAAAATGAGTTTCTTGGAAGCTTTCCTTGGATGAGAAAATGTGTGAGCTGCTACAGTGTGAGCGAGTTTAGTTTCCAGTGTATCTAATATTTTTGGTTTTCGAAAGCCCTTCTTTGAAACAAGCTTCTCGGGATCAGACAAAACAAGAACTTTTTTCTTTGAGGTATCTAACCTCGTGTGAGGTTTTCTTGGGAGCCGAGCTATTTTCAAACAAACACAATGTACTATTTCTCCTCTCTAAACAACGAGAGGAAATCGCAAAACAAAACCCGGGGAAAATCTTGAATCTTCGGTCCCTGGCAACGGCCTTGATTAATGTTGTTCCTTGAGAAACAATTTCTTGTTGTGTAAAGAAATCCGTGCTCAAGACATTAAATATTATGTCACAAACAAAAGTATATACGTATCTGTTCTATAAACCTTCAAACATTAATTATATAATCTTCAAATATTAAACCCATGGAAAGTTTTGCAATGCCATATCCTCCTTATCTTTGAAATGAAAGGATGGAAGAAACAAGAAAGAAAGGATTTCAATTTGATATGCGCAGAGAAACGAGAATCTATCGGTGTAAAATCTCGAAGGAATGAAGTAATGATAACGTTAAAATAGAGGAGAGCGCCCATTAAGGTTTATTTAACTCTTAAATACACATGTATCTAGAGACACACGACTCAAATTACTCTATTTTACTCACGGATATGAAAAACATAATGAAAGGCGAGAAACTATTCGGCATAAAGAGAATGAAGGAAACTTGCAAAAAACTTTTCATTAATTAGAGTATTCTTGATGCAAAATTTTAGCTTCAGGTCAAAACTCGGAACCTTCTTCCCTCTTCCAATTGTCTTTAAATACAATATGACCAACAGTTTCCGTGTGGCCAGTTATGATTCTACAACTTAACTCTCCTTTAAACTACTAAGCGTGATGGAGGCACATGCCTCGAAAAAAGTTCTATTACATTTATATGATTTCACTAAAAAACATAATAAAAATTTGAAAGTTTCTAATCTATGTGAGCTGGTACTCCTAAGATGATATATATACGTAATATGACTACTTGTGGTGGCGGTATAGTTGTTGTGTCCATTGAAAATCTCTCACACATTATTTCCATAGCTTATCTTGAGTTGTCGAAGCATTCTTGTAACTAAGATATTCCAATCTAAATGCAACATCACATTGTGAGTAAGAATTCCTTTTGTGAATAATGTCTTCACCATCCATAGCGGATGGAAATGCCTTTGTAAGAAGTTAAACATAGTTTCTCCTTTAGAACTTGTGTCTTTTTCATGCACATATACACATGCCTTTACGCAAGTGTTAACTAATCTTCATAAAACTTCCATGACATGATATCTCCTTTCTTAGTCTAGCATGAATGCAAACTTTGTTCTTCTTTGTATTTTTATCATTGGCATTTACAACACCATCTTCTTCGACGCCAAAAAGTTGCCTCTCAACGCCCATGGGCAATTACATGGGCGAAGATGCATACTAGAAAACAACACAAGGTATGCATTCGACGATGTTGAATACGAACCCAAAATGCATTTTCAATGTGCTCATCCCGAACACCAATGGTCTTCGGGGAAGTCTCTTTGATTTGTCTACGGATGTTTCCGCCCATGTGCTCCAACCTATAGTTATTTACAAGACTAGAATTTTTCGGAAAGCCATATTCCGATTAACATAATTTCACCCAACATTATAAACATCTTTCGAACATTCTTCCCACAAGTGGCCAACTTTTTCTGTTCTTTCATATGCTCTACAAAGTGCTACCAACGACAAAACTCGAGATCCGGTTATAGCACTTAATGCATCAATGTCGACCAATGCATCACCTATCATGAAGGCATTTATTGTCCATGTAGGTTGAACTTGTCGACCTCTCTCCTTAGTCTTGACAATCCTTGTAAGATGTCCGAAAATCCATTCGCGATGAGATAACCCATGCAACGGGAAGAGCATTACGACGTGACAGAAACACGAGCAAGGTGTACAAATAATTCGTGGGGTATTTGAACAACGGAAGAGATGGCGGGAGCACGACTCAAGGAGAAAAAAAAGAACCACGGACAAATGAGAATGAGACAATGGACCATTTAACGATTACAAAGGTCTGCAATAAATGCCAAAATGGCGTGTATAAATATCGACGTTGTTTCCCACTTTCACGATGACATCACTACGGAAGTCCAGGTACGGTGGAAAACCGACGATACCCACGTAATGAATCAGAGCCATTGATCTGACTTCCATGAGATTTGACCAATCAACTATGGAGTGCGATTTGATAAACAACGAGCTACTTCTCCCCCCGTGATAGCTTATCAAAGCACTTTTGTGATCACCGCTTAAAGCTCGGTGCTCAGCTTGGCTTGAAATCATATATATCAAAATAAAATTTTATGACTACTTTATGTACATCATTCTTTGTAAAAACATTGCATTTCTTTTTTTATGCTAAAGTATAAAAATTTCATACTATAGCATATTTTTTGAATTTCGAGATTTTTTGATTTTCGAAATAAAATATAAAAAGGATATGCGGATAATGATCCACAACACATGCCACGATGAAATAAATCCATATTTAAAGCTTGTAAATCAATTTTTTCATGGTAAAGGTCGTAATAAGAGGTTGCTACTTAAATTTAAAATCCCTTAAAATGCCTTTGGGCTAAAATTAAACCTAAATTTTTCTGTATTTAACATCGTCGTCCATCTCTATATGCATTTGGAGATCTTTCTCCTCAGTCACTAAAAACTCCTTGTCTCTGTCATGTGGAAGGAAGCATCACTATCAAGATATCGCACCGATCCCATTGTGCTTGAGACCAAGCATGTTATCAAAGAGAAATGAAGTTCAAATTGCGAGGCACGAGCCCACTCTGGGCGTAGCTCCAACAACCTTCTTGTTCTTATTTTTCGTAGGCGGTTAGTGGCGAGATGCCCATGCTCATGACGGTCGAAATAATTCACCTTGGACAAATCAAGCTTCTCGCCTTTAGCCTCGAATTTGGATGGGATTTCTTCCCATTCCCTTTCCCTTGCTTTGGTAGCCAAAGCGAAATTCTCTTCATCATCATTCTTTGATGAAGAGCCATCCACAGTGATACGCCCCTTGTCTCCTCATAGATCCGACCAAAAGTCACTCTCTAATCTGGTAGTTTCTCCGTCCGTGTGAGTCTTGCTTGGTGTATACCAACTCTTCGAAAGATCAAGGTGAGCCAGCTCACCAGTCATACGATCACAAGCATGTTCACACACTCCCCCAACTCATCCCTACATTGGACAAACTTCATATTATATATTTTTTGGAATATTGTCACTGTCTCATTTGATTTTTCTAAGCTTATCTTTTAGCATGTTCCTATGGTTGGTGTTGCTTTGAAAATATCTGTCCAAAGCCTTCCACATTGCAAATGGAGTGGTTTTCCCGTGAATTCTTGAAACAATGTAATTATTTCCACGACTTCCAACATAATTCTTCTTGTCTTTGCTACCTTCTTTTGCCGGGCGTCATGTAATGCAACATCCATCGAAGTGGACTTAGGAACATCGCTATCGATGAACTCCTTTAGATAATTATCTTCAGAAAACCTTGCCTCCATCCTATCCTTCTAGGCTATGTAGTTGGAGCTGCCCTCGAGTGCATACTCCAACCGCAACCCATTTAAATCCATTTCAATGAATATATTTGTCGCACCAAGAAATTCTTGCAACAAATTCGAATTGTCCTGACACAAAACTCAACACGCTTCAATATTTCAATCTTTAGTGACTAAAAACTGCTTTGATACCGTGTAGAAAATTTATTAATGCGTGTATATTACCGGATTCTCCACGATCTAACAAATTAATATTATTCTAAATACAAAAAAATCCTTCCCATAATTTTTTGCGGAAATTAAATCTCCAGTTATAAAACACATGAGAAAAATCAAGCACACATAAGCAGATGTTTTATCGAAGCTTAAAGCTAAAAACCCCAACTATCATATATTATGTATATCATGGAATAATGTAACAATCTCATACAAAACTTAGTACATGAAGCTCTTAGTACAATATACAATCATCACCTGTATCCTTAAAAATTTGCATATCTATGCACTAATTTGCTGCCTCCCGCTTGATTGGCCTCCCACTATCACAGTCACTGCTTTGAAGAGACCCCTTAATGAATTCGATCTTGCCTTTCTTGCTTCTTGCAATCCTTATTGGAAACTCTAATGTATGTGTAGATGCATTGAATGCATCACTATAGTCACAAAAGATAGTCCATCTAACCTTTCACCTATCTCTCCACTAGGTCTCTCCACTATCTCTTGACATGCGAAGTAGTTAGCTGTTGTATTTGTTTGATTGCAATTTGATCACTAGTTGTGAATTAATTAAATAATTAATTCACTAAACTCTCACTATTTTATCATAGTGAAAACTAGCACAACTAAGTTTAACTCACTTAAGCCCAAAATTAAACTAGATAACTTAACTCCCATAGCTACTCTTCTAACTGCGGTACAACTTGCCACTGTCAGTTCATAACTTATTCCTCCATGCATGAGTCACCAAACACCCTAGGAATTGCATAATTCCTTTATTCTTGATGTGCCACACCTTTTCAACACAAAATAAAGTGCTCGAGAGAGAATAAGTTGATATTTGAAATTGATTATTATTAAGGGCTAATAATAATCAACATGCATCTATTTTTTTCGGATGCGGATGATGTTTAAGGTGGATGGGACGTTCATCCTGCGAGTTTGCGACGTTGGGTGCGTGGTGTATATAATACCCACGGGGTGTATCCTCCCATTTGGCCCCAGCCAGCCCACAGCATATGACATTAACTCATTCCTTTGCCCGAGGAATTTTCACGGTACTCTTAGTTTATAATGGCTCATTGCACCAAAATTTTGTGCATGATCTCCCTAAGCATTGGTCTCCCCGCTCCCGCGGGCTTTGCCTGCGCGCTATTTGCTTGTGCTTAGCCAAGTGCTTGAACGCACACGGGAATACAATGCTTGTTGTAGGCGGCATGTTGAAGCCGTGTGAAATTTCACTATGCCACGGGCTAGCACTGCGATTGCAAGAATTCTTGGCCCCACCGTGCAAGCCTCGCCATTCTGCACGAGCATTTTCATTCTGTGAGCATAGACACTATCGCCGGCTCCTTTGTCGAATGCCTCGCCTTAGACGAGAGGATGAGAAGTCGACGCGGCGACGGCGGGCGAACAGTGCTCTCGGTCCCCTCCGATTCTAATTTTCCTCCCCAAGGACTTACTCTCACGGCCATTACCCGAAGGCTTAGGAGAAAATGGGAAGAGATAGCCTTTCTTAGTAGGTGCATCCTATCCATGGCTCCCGGAGTCTCACTTGATGTTGCGTCTCCTTCGCAGCTTGATCACTCATCATTTTTCTACCCTGTCTCCACTCCACCCGCCCAAATTTCTCCTTATGAAGCACCAACAAGTCGAGTTCCCGATTTTCTTGCACCATGGACCAACGTGGGGAATCGACATATTTGAATTAATTCAAAACATGAAGTTAGTATGCGAACGGCCATGTGAAGTGGGGCAAATTTCAAAAAACCAACGCTGAATTTTACGCCAGCGTGGAAAGTGTGGTTGTGTGTGTGCGTTTTAGAGACGAAGGGTTGTTTTGAGCGACTTCAAGGAAAATTTTTTGGCATCTCAAATAGATTCATGTTCTTCTATAATTTAAATAAAAATGACGAATCTATAATGTGTGAGAGGGGGTGCATATGATGTAGTCGAAATTGGTCTAGGGTGAAAGCATGTAGATGTTTTGTAAAGTGCTCTTGTACATGGCTTAGAAATAGTGTTTGTGGAACTTTGTGTGTCAAATTGTGCTCTTTTATAGTTAGAAACATGTATTAAAAACTTCTGCAATAGGAATGTCGTGTTTTTTTATCTAATGTTTATATTAATTCTTCATAAAAATTCAACTTAATCGAATCTAGCTACAGGTTGAAATCGATTACGTTAAGTCTCTATTTGTGGTTCACGATGTGAGGGAAGATGTTCACCTTCAAGGATTTGATTGGGTTATATTTGTTGATGTTAAATTGAACCACGTCCCTTTGATTAATTTCCTACGTTGAATCACGTAGAATTTGAATCCACGTTTGATTAAATCGTGCATTGAAACTATGTGGAGAATTGACCGAGTCACATTCAATTAAGTGGAGATGAAACCATTCGGCACGATGGAAAGAATCCCGTGAACTAGGCGCTCGAAGGTTAAGGCAATTAAGTGGACCCAAATTGCATTATAGATTGTAGTTGTATGGTTGAGTTCCGTGTTATGAATTAAAGTGTAATCCATATTTGGTTGGGTTGTGATTATGTTTAAGTGCTTAGGTGAAAACCATTTGAGTTCCTAACTTAGAAAAGTACATGTATTGTTCGAGCTACATAACTAGAGTGTTTTGTTAAGGGGCGATAATTATATGGATATATATGCAAACATTAGAGCGCGGCGGAAATGAGTGGGCTGATAACCCATAGGCCCCACGATGAAGTCAAAGGGTGAAATGAATTTTCGGTTTCAACATGGAAAAGGAGCTTGCGGGGTGAACACCTTATGGTGGGTTTCGCTCCCCATGGTGGTATCCGAGCAAGGAAATGATTTCTTGTGAAGGAGAAGAAGTTGTGATACGGAGGAAAAAGAGGTACGAGTTTGTGAAAATTTGCAAGCTTGTGATTTTTATGTTTTGTGAAGGTAAACGGCGAGGAGAAGGTGAGAAGGTCGGTAGCCTAGAGCGGGGAGTGCTCGATTGGTTCCACGGGGGCAGACGAGAGAGATGCCAAAAGATGGAGCTCATGAGAGAAGCTTGGTAGGGTGTCACAGTATGAGGAACTTGCTATTGCGGAAGATTTTGTTGTATCTCACAAAGGACAATCCCGGAAGGGATGCGGGTGAGAATTGTTCGGAGATGTTGCTACATGAAGATTAGAAGGAGAAGCCGATTCCATAGATGAAGTGGGTAGAGCGCTGCAATTAGAAGACATATGACCGGGAGGTCATAAATTTTTGTGCCTCGGGAGTACGATGCGGGGGCATCCCGAACGATTTGAATTAATTCAAATGTATGAAGTGAGTATGCGAACGGCCATGTGAAATTGGGACAAATTTGGAAAAAGCGGCTGAATTTTCTATAAGCAGACTGAAGAATTAATGATACGTATTATTGTGCGTTTGAGAAGATGAAGGGTTGTTTGAGCGACTCGAAATATTTTGGGCATCTCAACCAATTCATGTTCTTATGTAATTTTTGTATAAATGATGAATACATGTGTGAGAGGGGGTGCATACGATGTATTCGAAGAGGAGACGGTCTAAAGGTGAAATGCCTTAGATGTTTGTAAAGGATGCTCTTGTACATAATAGAAATAGTGTTTGCGAACACAATAATAATCAATTGTGCTCTTCTTTTACGAGTTAGAAACATGTATTAAAAAACTACGCAATAGGAATGTCATGTTTTTTTTATCTAATGTTTATATTAATTCTACATAAAAATTCAACTTAATCGAATCTAGCTTCTGGATTGAAATCGATTACGTTCGATCTCTATTTGTGGTTCACGACGATAAAGAAGATGTTCACCTTCGAGGATTTTATTGAGTTATATCCGCCAATGTTAAATTGAACCACATCCCTTTTTGATTAATTCTACGTGTTGAATCGTTGTGGGAATTTGAATCCACGTTTGATTAAATCGTGCGTTAAAAACTGTGTGGAGAATTGACGAAAATCGCATTCGGTTAAATGGATATGAAACCATTCGGCACGGTGGAAAGAATCCCGAAGTGAACTAGAGGCGATCGAAGGTTAAGGAAATTAAGTGGACCCGAATTGCATTATATATTGTAGTTGTATGGTTGAGTTAAAGTGTTATGAATTAAAGCGTAATCCATATTTGGTTCGGGTTGTGATTATGTTTAAGTAGTTACGGTGAGAAACCTTTGGGGTTATAACTTAGAAAGAGAGTTTGCATGTATTGTTCGAAGTACATAAATCGAGTGTTTTGTTAAGACGATAATTATATGGACATATGTACGAGACATCGGAAGGCATAAGCGAGAAATGGAGTGGGCCGATAACGCATAGGCCTTTAGATTCAGAGTCAAGAATTTGAAAGCGGAATTTCAGAGTTTCAACATGGAAAAGGAGCTTGTAGGGTGAACGCTGCTTATAGTAGGGTTTCACTCCCCATCACAACCCATAATTACTTCTTTCATCATTGTCACCCTTCGGGAGGAAGCGGTTGGTAAAGAGGACAAAGATGATTCCAAGGAAAAGAGCGCATGGGGATGGAAAGTGCTTGTAAGGAAAATGAATCGATGAATGAAATGAAATTTGAGTAAAGCCACCTATGCAACAACTAAAGATGAAGATGGCGACAACGACGAATACATATGCCACATTGATGGGGAACCTTCCTCTCCTGCCAATTGACAAGTAAACATGGTAACCTCTGCGGAACACGGATGCGAAGTCCGGGTTTCATGGGTCGTTTTTTTGTTTTTTGTTAATATCTCTTTATTTGAGAGTGAAAAATGTTTTTTTCATGGGTCCATTTTTGAACTTAATGTCGGTTTCTCTGTGAGGTGGCAAGACAATTATCTGAGAATTTGGTTTTCCCTCATGGGAAGTCTAGAATTATGTATTTTTTTGACAATCATACCCGGCTCTCGGAGCTCTCCTTAGCGGGGCCTTGGTCACCATGTATTTTTTATGTTATATAAATAGAAATAGACTTATTTAGAGACATGCATCTATTTTTAAATTAGCGATCTATAAAAATAGACTTCGCCCAATAATCTAAAAATAGAAATTCATCAAGATATAATTTGCTCGATCATCTAGAATAAACATCTTGCTAACTTTAGAATATACTCACCATTCTAAAAATAGACGCACACCTAAAAAATAGCCTATGAAGCCCCACTTAGTGAAGGTGCTTAATTTTAACTAAACTCATCATCTTGTTGAATCTCAACACTCCCTCTCAACAGATAGGGATTATCCTTCACACGCAGATCCTACCTCTATATGGTATTCGACTTTTTCTCTGTTGAGCACCTTCGTCGGAATAACCATACGATCTTCCATAGGAATGTCTTTTGAAGAAACATGATCTTAAGCTACACACAATCTTTGATATGATACCAAATATCTATATGCTTAGATCTATCATGAAACACATGATTAATCGAGAGAGTTTAATCCAACTACGATTATCACAATGAATCTCTATGGGATCTAAATAGAAGCAGAAAAATCGACAGGATATTACTCATCTAGATAGCCTCATGTAGCCTGATTGCTTCCATGTATTTTGCTTCCATTGAGCGAGTACCACATATCTTTGTTTGTTGTACCAAGAAAATTCCATAGATCCGATGCGAAAACCCTTATAACGTGTTCTCTTTACGTAGTTAGGTTTGCCTACCCAATCTGTATCCGTGAAGCCATGCCACTTCACCTCATCTTCTGTCTGTACCATAAGCCATACTCGGATGTTCCCGAGATACCTCGGGACATACTTGCCCTCCTTCCAAAAGAGCTTGGTAGGCTTAACCATTACTTGACATGCGGTTCCTTTGCATAGCATATTTCCGGTCTTGTATTAACTAAATACATGAGTGAATCCACTAGCTTGTCAATAAACGGTGGCATCCATTATGTCTATCGATGTAGCATCCTCCTCCTCCAATTTCACGGAAGAGGAGTATCCATGGAGTTTGCAGTCCTCCATGTGAAAAATTACCAAGTATCTCCAAAGCATACTTGCCATGAGACACAAACACTTCACCTTCTCGCTTCCATATTTCCAGTCCACTTTATATTAAGCTTTTTGCAAGATCCTCCTTGCATGAGTGTATCAACTAATCATCACACAGTTAGTATTACATCTATCAACCCACAAATAACAATGATTAAAGCTTACCCTTTAACACAATTTGTATAGGCTTTCATCGCCTCACTCTTGGTGAAGCCAAGTCCGGTGAAATAGGCTGACATCGATACGAGTGTACCAAGCACGAGCTTTCTTTAGCCCATACATACGCTTTTTGAGTACGCACACATGTGACTGTTGTTGAGAAGATCTCAAATCCTTCGGGCTACTACGATGTACACTTCTTCCTCAATGATCCCATTAAGGAACGTAGTCTTCACGTCCACACAATGAATGTGCCAACCCATCTACACTAAGAAGCCGAGGGGATGGTCCTTATGGAAAGATATCATGCTATAGGTGCAAGCGTTTCTTCATAATCAATCCCCTCGATGCAGCGAAAAGCCCGAACAGCATAAATCTTGCCTTATACTTCTCAATGCTCCCATCGACAGCTTGCTTTACCTTGTAGATCCATCTGAAGATACCAGCCGGTTACCACCGGCCTTGGAACAATCTCCCAAGCAACATTTTACGACAATGGAGTCATACTCCTCCACCATGGAATCTACCCATATGGTCTTACGCACTACTTCCTCGAAAGGAAAATCGCTCTGTCATGATACACTTGCTCATAAGAGCCATGTATCCGATAAATTTTTTCAAGTGGCCCATCTCTTGTACGTGTTGTGATGTAGGAACTCCTACATTCTCTTCCGCATCAAAGGTTCGATCTCTGGCTTTTTGCGGTACGCTTTAAATACCATTCGATGTTTGGTTGCATAGTGGACTCCTCCACTCCATGAATCTCCTCTGGTGATCCACATCTAGAGGCTCATCTTTGGGAGCAAGTAGCTCCTCCTTTGCATGCAAGTGTAACTCCCTCTCAAGCGACAACTTTGTGACCTTCACCTCATTGAATTTTATATAAAATCGCACCACGATCCTTAGAATGTTAGAAAATACACCACGATAATTATGGGGTGTTTTTAAAGACCCCATAATATCAACACGATCGGCTCAACTGCTAAGTGTTGGTAGTCATATGAACATAAATAGATGAGACAAAAATATTTAAATGAGAAACATGCGGTTTCACACCTTTGAAATATTCTTCGGTGTACTCTACGCCAAATGCTCTATGAGGACGATGGTTTACACATAAACCACGGTGTTGCATGCTTCTGCCCACAAGTGCATCGATAGGCCTGGTCATGCGGCATAGCTTGTGCAAAACCCACGGTGTTCCTATTCTTCCTCTACGCAACCCCATTCTATTGTGGGTTATGAGGCGTTATGAGTTCTCCTCAAATTCCTTCTTTTCTACGAAGTCTTTGGTCGTTCGAGATGTATTCACCACCATTATCTCTCCACAGGCCTTCACTTGCTTCCCCGACTCCTTCTCCACCAATGCTTTAAACTCCTGAGAACTTTGAGAATGTTTGATCCTTCTTCTGCATTAATAATATCAAGCATCTACGAGAATAGTGATAAACAAAAATAGCATAATACTGTGTTTTTCTATTGAATAAACCAAGAAAGGTCCACACACGTACGTGGCCAATTCTCTCTAGGATCTTGAAGCACGAGTTCTCCTTCTCATGAGTGGTCTTCACAAACTTACCATATTACATCCCTTGGACTGATTTGATTGCACAATAGTACCCTTGGGAAATCCGGTAGAAATATCTTTGTAAAATCTTCAAGGCACCATGGTGAAGATGGCTCCATCTCCTATGCCATAGTTCACCCCTCGTCGCTCACCACTTCTTCTTTTTTCCCATCATTGAAGCACATCCATCTACCTCTAGCTTATATATATTCTTAACTCGAACCCCTATCCTCTTGGTTTTGACTCGTTGTTTTATTTTGCGGAAAGCTTTTCCCTTCTTTGAAAACAATGTCATAACCTTCAATCTCCAACATCGTATTTGAAACCAAGTTCTTCTTCGGACACAGAACATGCATAACATCTTTCAACAAAAATGGTTTACACGACTCCTCTCAAAGGTAATGGTTCTGGTAATACCTGAATTTTTTTTCAAGCAAACGGGTGGCTAAGTATTTTTACGAGCCTTGAGAGATACATTTTCTATGAAAATATCTCACATCTTGACGTGCCTCTGTGTGTCCTTTGCCTTTGAAAATATCTTCCCTCTTTTGTTTCCATCCAAAAATCCTCATTTTACGTGAAACAATTATGCTTAGAAAGGCCTCCATTTGCCCCTTTGTATCTGCAATTTCCCCATTTTAACCCTTTTTCCATTTTTTCATTGTTTCCCCTTAAACCTGGTGCTTCCTAAGCCTACTAAATCCATTCCATCTCCCCTTATAACCTCACAAATACCCTTTGTTTGGCCTAAAAAACCATTTTTCCCTCTACGAAAGCCTCTTTGTTTAGCCCTAAAAACTTTGTTTTTTAGAGAGGCACAAAAACATTTTTTAACATATATAAACTCGCCTTTCGGCCAGCCCCCTAACCACTTCCCCCTCAATAGCTTTGAGAGCTAAGACCAAGTTTTAATCCATAAGGCGCTTATCACATCGAAGAGTCGGAGAAAAACGCTTTTTCCTTTGTAAACAAAAAAGTTTTAGCGCGATGGTGTATTCAGTCTGTCTGACCTTTGAAATGATCTCTGTCGTTGATGCAAAAAAGACGAATCTAGCAGCTGCCTTGATTCCATCACACCCCAATCACACCCCTTTTTGCCTACGGTGCATGTTGACCATCGTTCTACCACCTGATGCAGCGGCTATCGTGCGGTGGAGCCACTGCCCTCATCGCCAGTCGAAGATTTTAGAATGTGCCACCCTCAGGTAATGCCTGATTGGCGATCCCTAATTGAATCGAGCCATCCATCCATTATGATCCCGACCCGGATCTCTTCTTTCTGCCACCTTTCTCAATTGATCACCCTCCGATCCAATCGCGGCCATTGATGCGCGGCCAGGTCAACGTTCAGAGCCAATCTCCTTTTGAGCCCATCGGAGATTTATTGCCTCCTCTCGGTTTTCGATTAGATCCTTACCATTCATCCTTCTTGATGCGAAGGCTCTTAATATCCTCATCCATATGCCCCACCATTATTTCTCTCTCTTGAAGATCTCGGTCGTTCATTCATGCGATCGGACGACTGTGTGAAACCACCGTCGCGGCCCACCTTGCGAACATGCACGTTCCTGCAGCTCCGCTCCACCGCATCACCGTTGGATCTCATGATCCCACGAGATCCAACGGCCCATCAATTTCATTCATTTTTCATGTACGAGCTTTAACGGTGAAAATTTACGTGATATGGGCGGTTTTTTAAAGCCATGTGTCGATGGGGGGACCCATATTGCGTTCAAAAAGAAAAAACCACCTCACCTGCCTTTTGTCGCGGCAACTTCGGTTGTTTTGCCGGAAAACCACTTCCCCACTTCTTGCCTCCGAAATTTCATCAAGATATCTCGACCATTGATCAGTTCAAATCAACCAACCATAACGCATCGCATCCTCCATTCACATTCTTTATCAACGGCCATAGAACTTCTTCGGATCATCGCAGCTGTGATCTCCTCACGAGATCTAATGGTCCTAATTTAATCACCCTCGCCCATGACCGGGTCCCACCATTCAAGACCATTTCATTGCGATTTCATACATTCCCCGTGTGCATTCAAAAGGTCCAAACCTTATCATTTTGCATTGAACATAATTTTTCCTTGACATCGGACTTTGGTGTTATAACATTGAAATTTTAATGTTTTACATTAAAGCTCATATCATTCCACCTAACATTAGGAATTTAATGTTTTACATTGAAAGTTTATTTTCATTTTTGCCCAACCTTTCAAATTCATTCCATTAATTAAACTCCACGAAGTCGATCATCACCTCCTTATCGATCGGACGGTCCACGATCCTTCTCCACCAAGCCTCCATCGGGGTGATTTTTCGGCGTTTCACGGCATTTTTCCACTTGCTTTCCATTACATCCACAACATTCACCTCTATTGCGGCGGCTGCCATCTCAAAACCTTCACTTTGCGCCATCCTCCCCCATGCATAGATTTATTAACATATTTTTGTGTTTCGAGAATACAAACGGTGAAAACCGTTTAGTCTACACGATCAGCATTGGTGACACATTGAGTACGGAAGGAAGCATTTTTTCGAGCCTGAAATTAAGCACAGGAAGGTGTTAGAACTTAATTTTTCATTAAAATAATAGTGTTCAGCCATTGTTAAACCTATCCGACGCCATTAAAGCTCAATTTCTGAGGCAGAGACGAGTCATGAAGCGGCGAAGAGTATCGGTGGATAATCGAGAGTTTAATGTTTGTGATTGAACATTTTAAGCCTCCCCGATTCAATGTTTAAAATGAAAATTTACTAGATTGAATACGTCATGATTAATATAGAAGGCCTAAAAGGGCTAATGCACGAGAAAAAATATCATTAGTGCTTCACATCGGCCAGTTTCCCTCCAGAAAGGACGAAGTACCCTTACTTTTTTCTTTCCTCATGTTCTGAGAAGATTTCCACCACGGCCAGGCCAGTACCTAATGCTACTAGAAGAGAATTTTTTATGCGGTATGGTAGACTGAAGTCACTTATCTGTCTTTTTGTTTATTCACTAGAGTACTCTAGTCTTTAGCAGTCAAAGTACATCAAAGAACATACACAGGTATTTGACTTCAGCATCGAACCACTCTTTCTTCCAAAGAGTGCGAGAGATTAATGCATCGATATTAGAATAGAATGGACCTCAAGCCCTCTTCTTAATAGCTATTTTTAATGTTCCATTTAGTGTTTCACCTACCTCCTCTACCTCTCTTTTAGCTATAAGAACTCATGAAGAAACTCATTGTAAAGGTTGTTGATTGTTGTTCGGATATACGCTGGTGTAAGTTGTTTCTCTTGAGGTATAGTTCTCTGTGTAAAGTTTTAATAGGATGAGGAAGATGTTTTCGAAATTTGAATATGAAGCTATTGGAAAATATTGTACATGATTGGTGTTGCTCTTTAATATGACAAGCACATTTCTTTGGATCTTGATTTAAAAGCGACGATGATGTTTTTACGCCTTTGTCTCTATTTTCCTTCTATAATTCGATTACATTTCATTTCTCTAGTAAGCTTTATCCCAATCTCGGCTTAGGATATACCCTTGTATGGTACCCTAATGCTTAACTCTCCTTACCTTTGATGTTTTCTACGATTGTGTTATACGAGGACTTATTTAAGACAATTTAACCATTGTAGTAGCTAATATTTACGCTGGTAGATGCATGAATTAATAGATACGTTCTTAGATGTTCTTGTTAAGGTTTTAATTTGAGAGAATTGGGATGCGGGGTTTAGAATGATGATTGTCTCACTAGGGTCTTTTTCCAATCAATTGAACCTTTCTAAGTTCCCTTAAGTTGGATTTTGAAGCATTGAAAGTTCAAAGCCTTCTCTGATCTCGGAGTTTTTTCGGCTTTGTGTTTAAATCTTTAATGTTGCCATGCGAAGAAGTTAACCTTTTAGGAGTTGGATCATAGGTGTCTAATGGCATGTCTTGTCCTAGATTTTATTCCTAAGTGGTCACCTTGGAGTTTTCCTTGTCATTCACCTTCTTTCCTTATCCTTTCATACCACCTTTATCATCTTTAAGATCCTACACTTTAGATGACTAGCCTAATTAGAAAGCCTTGATCTTTGAACATCAAGTAAACCCTTTCTTGACTCCATTGCCCAATGGTCTCGAGTGATCTCTGAATTGTCTCTCCTTTGCCTAAAATCCTCTTTTTTCATCTTTTGTCTTGTCTTGAACCCTTCATTCCTATTTCCCAACAACTAAACAAACAAAACAAACAAACCTTGTGCCCTATAACTAGCCTAATAACTTTAAATCAAAGATTCAAAGACATATACCTTTGCCTTTATAGAGAGATCCCTCTCTGGACCCAGGAGCTAGATCCTTAGGTCTAAAAGTGGTTCAATGTTGTCTCATCTTTTGGTATTGCCAAACTTGCCAAAAACATTGGAACCCCAACGGTTCCAATGCGGTCTGCTTGTATCTACCATCGTCGCCCATCTCTATATGTATTTGGAGATCTTTCTCTATGAAGTCACTAAAAAACTCCTTGTCTCCGTCATGTGGAAGGAAGCACCACTATCAAGATACAGATCCCATTACGTTTGAAACAACGATCGATCGAAGAGAAATCATGTTCGAATTGCAAGGCAAGGGCCTCACCATACGCGGCTCCGGTAGCCTTCTTTTTCTTCTTTTTTTTACGGCTGCCAGGACAAGTGAGATTCCCATGTTCTTAGCCGGTGAAAACGGTTCACCTTGGACAAATCGGGCTTCTTGTCTTTAGCCTCGAATTTTGGATGGGATTTCTTCCCCTTCTCTTTCCTTGCTTTGGCGGGGAAAAGCACAATTCTCTTCATCATCATTCTTTGATGGTGAGCCATCCTAGTATTCCACCTTATCTCCTCTTGCACTAGATCGACCATAGTCGCTCCCAATCGACGGTTCTCCCATCCATTGACGGAAGTCTTCTTAGTTGTGCCAACTCTTCGGAAGCCCAGGAGGCAAGCTCACCAATTCATCATCATGGCCCCTATTAATTCCATACTCCCCGACTCATCCCTACATTGGACAAACTTCGTGAGATATTTTGGAGATATTGTCACCCCTTCTCCATTTTAATTTCTCTAAACTTATCTTTCGAGCGCCAACTTCATATGGTCATTCTTGCTTTGGAAAATATCTATCAAAACTTTCACATTACCAGTGGAGTGGCTATCTTTGTGAATTAACGGCACAATATGGTATTTCACACTTTCCAACGGTATTATTCTTGTATTTTCTGCCTTCTTTTTCCGGGCGTGAATTAATGCGGCATCGCCAGAAGTGGGCTTGGGAACATACAAACATCAATGAACGCCTTGAGACCATTATCTTCAAGCACCTCCTTCATCACATGCTTATAGGCTATGTAGTTGGAGCTTCCCTCGAGTGCATAATCCAACCGTAACCCATTAAAATCCATTTCAATGAATACTCAACTATCACACCAAGAAATTCTTGTAGCAAATTCAAATTGTCCACCTACAAAAAAACTCAACAACTTTACTTCAATATTGCAATCTCTAGTGATTATTTCTACGATACCATGTAGAAATTTATTAATGCGGCTGTAGTATCAGATTCTCCTATATAACAAATTAATCTTATGTTAAATACATAATCCTTCCATAATTCTTTTCGATTAAATCGCTAATTGCAAAAAACATGAAGAAAAATCAAGTGCACATAAAACGAAGATGTTTTACGGAAGAAAATTTGAAAGCTAAAAAACCCAACTATCATATATTATGTATATCATGGAATCATGTAGCAATCTCATACAAAGCTTAGTACATCAAGCTCTGAGTACAATACACAATCGCCACACTGCTTGTCATGCAAAAATTTGCATATCTATGCGATAATTTCTTACCTCACGACGACCTACCTCCATTGCACATGTTTAGTCAATTTAGTGTCCTAAATTGATAGCATAAATTATCAACCGGAATATTAGTAAACTAATGAAGTGTAATGCACTATATGTGCCTAAGTATTGTTTTTCCTACTTCATTGTTTTCGGTGTTTTATTGATGTTTTGGGGTTTTTATGGTTGATTCTTAGTATGCTGCACTCTATGCTAAGAAATGAAGTTGAATCATGTCAAAAAGGAAAAGGAAATCTTAATAAATGAATTAAAACATATTTATTTGTAAGTTCACATTCCTAACTAGAAAATAGTCAAAATAGAGAGTCTAATCCATGGATATTATAACTTTTAAATGAGCATTCATGAAAATAAAAAGTAACTCAAAACACTACAACTTAATCGATTCATTTAGATAGAGATTTTTTGGAATAGCTGTGAAAGAGATTAAATTATAATGCTATTGAGGATCTCCTAAAAACATAAAGAAAGTAATGAAACAAACGGTAACTTAGAACATTCTGATGAAATCTCATTCATATGATAGGGTTTGTGGAAGAGCTGAGAAAAAATATTACTATAATGTAGTAGAGGTTCTCCTATATAATCTTTGAAACAACTTATAAAATCACGACTAAATCTCATTCATGAGTTGAAGTTTGTTAGGAAGATGCAGAAGGAATTAATCATAATGTGATAAGGATATTTTTATGAAGCAAAAAATCAATAACTCACAATATTACAACTCGGTCTCATTAGTAGATTCTGAGGTTTATTGGAAAAGCTTTGGAAAGAGAATAAGCTATGATATAATGAGGATATTTTTTAACTAAATGACGAAAATGAAATTCTATTAACTTACAGAATATCACAGTTGAATCCCAGCCATTTGATAGAGATATATTAGAAGAGCTTGAGAAATAAAATAAGCGCAATATATATGAGGTCACATCTGAAAATGACATGAAACATAATGCTAAAAGCTATGAATTCGGAAAGAAGTCTAAGTAAGGAAATATGATAGAATGTGAAATTAGGAAAATGACTTATCTAAACATATAAAACCTCTTTCAGATAGCAGACCTACGCCTATCAATTTGGCATTAATCCTTTAACTCCTCAAGGTTGTATTCATAAGCATCAAAGGTAAAAACTCCTTTTTATTAATCACAAGTCTTGAAAGCAGTACCACCATAATGATAAAATAAGTATCAAATTGTCCCTCTAGGTATTACAAAACTTTAATTTATATGTAAATTCATAACTAACATTGATAGGTACGGTGTAGGTTTGAAGTTAAAATCAAATTAGAACTCTTTTAGGATTCACGATTTCTGATAAAGCAAAATCGAAGTCACAGTTCTAGAGAAGACAACTTTCTTGACTTTCTTTGACCATGTACATAGGTACCTCCAAGCTATCGATCCGGTCTTCGTGGAAGGGAAAGAATGATGTAGGAAAGATTTGGAATCCACCTATGTGTGCCTTTTTCAGGATATTTTTGTAACATAATTAAACACCAAAAGCATTCTGAACGCTTGATTGGCTGCAAGGTATTTGTGATACATGTAGCTAAACTGTTCAAAAATCATTAAGACAAAAAAAATCACAAAAGTACAATAATTTAGTCATTGTATGCAACCTTTAAGTAATATTAATCATTCTCATTGAGTTTTAGGTTTATGAAATGATAAAGGAATGATGAAATGAAGTGAAGTTTTGAAAAAGAGAAACTGATTTCGGGGCTCAACATAACTTTAACAAAACTCTTGCATGTCCTCATGAAATTTCATCAAAACTTTATTCCATTTGCGGTGACTCATACGCAAGAACATCCAACCTCCTTTTTCTGCTTCTTAAATTGATCAATTCCGTGCAGGTTTTCTCATGAATGATTTGAACCTATGATCAATGAGTTCCCCGTTCGATTTCTTGCTTCTCTTCTTTAGCTTCATGTTTGCTTCATATAGTGTTTTCATTTCTTTGAGAGAGAGTGTTGTTCATGCTACCCTTCAATTTGACTTTGCTCTCTTAAGATTTCATTTTCATTCTTGATATGGTTATTGATACTCTCAAATTCTACAATTTTCTCTTCTCAAAATTTCTATTGGAGGTTCTTGTGGGTAGAGAGATATTTCTCGATTTTTCGAGGCCCTTTTTTCTAGTCATTCCATAGTCATAAATGCAGTGTTAGTGGATCTATATCTAGGGTTCTTCTATTTAGGGTATTTTTCATCTTTTGGTGTAAAGGAGATCTATCAGCTGGTAGTTGGATTGGATTTCTTATTCTTCAATATTTATAACTCATGTTACCTTCGTCCATTTGTCTTTTTTCATTATGCCTTTTAATCTAGAGCTTCTCCTCAATTTGGGTGGATTTTCATCTTTTTCCTCGGCACATTCACTTGTTAATTAATTTTTCTTTTTAACCATTTTGATTTGTCTCTTGATCTTTGTCAATTTTTGAAGAGTACTTCTTCACTATCTTCTGTGTTGATGTAGGAGTTTGATTTCAGCAGTTTTTTCAATTTTTTCTACTTCTTCTTACAATTTCCTTTTTAGATAATGTTTCCTCTAGTTCTTCAAAAATGGTTCCTTAAAAGAAATTCATCCCGGCCTATCTCCTACTTTCTTTAAGAAGTGGAACTCAATCGGTATTTTTGATTAGGCCATGATGATGTAGAGTAGTTTCTAGAAATTGAGTCTATTTTGAACATTAGAGCCATCATTTTCAAACTATTAAGTAGGAAGAAAGGTAAATTTATTTCATCATCTAAAGAAATTCATCATCGGCTAATATGATAGACATACAAGGTGTCGAACCTACCCTCACATGTTACGAATTTTTGTAAAATTAACAACATATTCCTCCATTTATTTTTCAGAGCTGTACTAGGAATCCCTTTTCTAAACACTAAAATGTCCATACCTGGTTTTTTTTAGCATTTGTTTCCAAGTTTCATTATGGAACTCTTTGTTTTTAAACCATAGTTATCCTATCTTGGGAATTATATGGCTTCAGCTATGAATGAATCCGTGATAGTGAACTTAATATCCCCAATTTCTACCTCTGATCCATCGAATGACCTAGCAAATGACTTCGTGACTTCTTTGTGAAATCCATTGAACTTCTTTACAAAGTTCAGCCACCCAACCATGGCTTAGCTCCTTAACGAGGTATCCTTCTAAATATTTGATCCCAATTAGCTATGTTTTCACAATTAGCCCATTTCTCCTTGAGTACGGTGCTTCTTTTCTTTATTTGTGTTATCTTGCTCTATCTATGATCTTGTGCACGAGAAGAAAGAGTAGTTGTGGAAGGTTGTTTTTCCCTTAAAATGACTTCTGTACATAGGCGACAAAATGTAATGGCGAGTGAATGGATATGAATGAATGAACGGAGTAATGGTGAATGATGAAAATGATCGAATTAAAAGTCTGATATGGAATGGAATACCGTGAAGAGATCTTATGATGATTTTCAAAAATCATCAATAAATGATATGATCTAAGGACGTGACCTAATAGGTCACATCTAAATTTTTGACCATTTATTCATATAATGATGAACCGTTATGGAGCGGATGGTAAGGGATATAGTTGAAATTTTTTTATGATAGGCAAAGATCAATTCGAATGATATATTAACTTTAGGAAACATATGATTTAACTATACTATATCTTTCATGTTTTTCTATCAAAATAAGTTCATTCAGTTTACCTCATCCCTTTTGATTTTGCTGCTTGTTGTATTTGATCTTCATTTTCTAGAATGTTTATCTTCTAAGCTCCGTAATCTTCTTTGACTATCATCCTTTGTGTATTGGAAAGCGAATTTTCAACGGGGTCAAATTAAATTTTAACGAGAACAAGATTGACTACGAGAACATGGAAAATTTATGAGAATGTACTTATTAAAAAATTATGAAATATGGATATGGAATGGAATGAATCATAGACAGAAATGGAATGGGAATGGATTATGAATATGGAATGGAATGAGATGGATCATGAGTGTGAAATGGAATGAAATATGAATGAAATGAAGTATGGAATGAAAATGAATCTGCAATTTGTGATTTTATGATATTTAGTTGTAGAACAAGAATAGTATAAAGTGTCAGAAGAATTCTCATTTTAACCTTACACTTCATGTATAAACATGCCAAACAATGATTGGTTTTCACATTTATACTTATATATACATATATATATATATATATTTTAGAATTCTTGAAAAATAATACAATTAAGTTAGTGAAGAAGAAGAGTTCTTCTTCACTAACTTAATATCAATGTTATCTTGAAATTTTTTGACAAATTCTTCTCTTGAAAGTGGCTTATGATATAATTTCAATCTTTGTCCATTTACAAATCTTGCCTTTACTCTTCATCTATTGTCACAATTTTATTGCTCCATTTTCAAAGATTTTCACAATCTCATATGGCCCAAGCCAATGAGTTTGAAATTTACCTTGAAAATCCTTGAATTCTGAATCAAACAAGAGTGCCCAGTCACCTTCTTTAAATTTCTTTTCATTGATATACTTGTCATGCCATATAGTCCTCTATTGTTGGACTATGCTTGTTCTATGGACTACATCTTGTCTGATCTCATCCAATTCATCTATCTGCTCCAGTCTATGCATTTGTGCTTCTGTCAAATCAAGTCCTAGCTAGACTGTTATTTTGAAAGTTTGGATCTAAAACTCTATGGGAAACAGGACTTGTTTTCCATAAACAAGTTCATAAAGGGTGTGTCTGACAGGACCTACATGTAGTTTTGGCAGGCGAGGAGAGGCTTTAGGAAGCTTGCACTTGTCTCTTCTATGTAAATAAACGGTCTTTGTCGAGAATCCCTTCAATCGGCTTATTGGTAGATTCTACTTGGCCATTTTCTTGTGGATGGTAGGGAGTGGATTTTCTGTGTCCTGATTTTTGTACTTCTCTACCATTTGTTCCACCATTTTTATGTGAATTGAGCTCCTTGATCGTAAAAATTTCTCTTGGGACACCAAAACGAGTAAAAAATATCCTCAAAAAGAAAAATTAGCTGAGATGTGATGGCAGTAATGGCTTGGCCTCTACCCATTTGGTAACTTAATCAGTACAAACTAATATATATTTCGTTTTATTTGATGGAGGATTAATAGGTCCTACAAAATCCAAAGCCCATTTCTCAAAAGGTTCAATATGTACTTGAGGTTGTAATGGCATCTCACCTGAAGGGGAAGGTTTCGCTACCCTTTGGCAAGCACATCACCTTTTGACATATTCTTTAGCATCTTTAAGAGGGATGACCAATAATATCCTAGGTGAAGGATATTATAGCGTCCTCTTATCGGCAAGTGTCCACCACAAGGTTCATCATGACATGCCTTGAGAATCTCGGGCCATCTCATCTTCTCGAACACATCTTCGATAATAAAGTACGAGACTGTTTTTTATAACTCATTAGAAATCCATGAATTTTTTCAACGCAAAAAATTATTTTTATTTTGTCTCTTGCATTCATAATTGAAGGAAATTTTCACGAACTAGATAATTGGCAATATCGGCAAACGAAATTTGAAATAAAGTAATTATAAAGAGATATTCATCCAGGAATTGATCTTCAACTGGAGTATTATCTTTAATGTTTTGGAGTCTAGATAGGAAATCAACTATTGTATTTTGTTCTTCAGACCTTTCTAGAATGGTGATGTTAAATTCTTGTAAAAGAAATAACCATCTTGTGACTTTGCCATTAGTAATTGATTTTTTTATTAAATACCTAATTGCAGAGTTATTTGTGTGGAAAAAAGTTTCATAGCCTGTTATACAGTGTCTGAATTTATTTATGGCATGAAAAACAGCTAAGAAATCTTTTTTCGGTTACGATATAATTTAACTCACGAGAGGTTAAATTTTTTACTTGTATAGTAGATGGAATAAGTAATCAGGTATTTTTGTCCCAGCACAACTCCTAAATTTGCATCTGAGGCATCTGTCGAGATGTGAAAAGATAATTTCTAGTTAGGTCCCCTTAAAATAAGTACTTCAAAGATTTTTTTTTTTAGGGTTTCAAATGCTAACTGGCAGTCAGGATTCCAATTGAATTCACAGTCCTTGGAGAGTAGTTTAAATAGTCGAGATGCTATCTTCGTGAAGTTTTTTATAAATATTCTGTAATATCCTATAAATCCTAGAAAACTCCTAACATATTTCTAGCAACTTGGAACTGATAGTCTAGAGATGACTTCAACTTTTGACTCATCAACTTTAATCCCATCTCTTGAAATATGATGTCTTAAGACAATACCTTCAGTGAACATCATGAAACATTTTTCATGAATTAATGAAAGGTTTGCCTCTTTACATCTTTTTAGAACTTTTTCCAAGTTTGCTAAGGCTTCTTCAAATGTGTTTCTATATCTTGTGGAAGTCATCCATGTATACTTCTACACGATCATGTATTAGATGCGAAAAGATTCCCAATACGCCTTTGGAATGTTGCGGGTGCATTGCACGATCAAAGGTAATACTTGGTAGGAATAGGTACCCCAAGGACAGGTAAATGTGGTTTTATCTTGATCCTCAAGTGCAACTTGTATTTTGTTGTAACCACTGAAACCATCCAAAAATGAAAAGTACTTTTTGCCTGTGAATGTATCTAACACCTAATCTACGAAGGGTAAGGGAAAATGGTCTTTAAGAGTAGCTTTGTTTAATTCTCAGTAGTAAATGCATACCCTCCATTTACCATTTTTATTATTATTACCAATCACCAAAGGAGAAACCCACTAACTATACGAAATGGGATAAATAAAGTTGACATTTAACAATTTCTACAACTCTTCTTTAACAATCTCCCTAAGTTTGGATTCATCCTTCTGCGGGGCTGTCTGATTGGTTTTAAAATTTTCCTCTATATAGATATGATGAGTGCAAGTCTTAGGGTTGATGCCGTTCATGTCAGTATATTCCCATGCATATGCAGAAGAATGTCTTTGTAATATTTTGACTAGCTTTTCATGTTGAAATTTTTCTAGGTTTTTTTTTATGTTTAAGTTTTTTCCTGGAAATATCTCAATTATAGAGCTACCAAATTATTCCATGGAGTAAAGAGACATTTTTCTTGATGACAAGAACTCAATTTTGGATTCTTCCTAGAATTTTTCATGTTTGTATTCTGAAGAAGATTCATGATTTTCTAAGGCATTCAAAATCTGACTATCTTCACTAATTTATGAAATAGTGAAGAGGTTGTATATCTTCTTCATCATAAATCTGTGAGTATCATCTAATTCTGTGATTGTTCTTGTGGAGGATACAAGGTGAATTTATTGGTTGAAATTCTATCGGGGAGATACATATCCTTTTAGGATCTACGACTAATGAAAGCATTAGGTGTAGCTAACCAAGGTCTTCCTAATATAATAGGATGTCCTCCTAAATCATTTTTAGGAGTTAGGATCATGAAATCTGAGGCTACTCCCAAGAATCTAAGGACAACTGAATGTATTCTAATACCCCATGTTTGGTTTGATTACGGAGATCTATGTACTTCAATTGTATTGGTGTGGGTGTCAAAAAACAATTAGGAAGTTTTAGTTTTTCCATGATTTGCCTACTCATGATATTGGTTGTTGCTCCTAGATCAATAAGTGTGTTTGGAATTTCTATTCCATTGATATGTATCTTAACAACTGGATTTCCGGGATCTAGATATTTTGGAATGGAAATCTTTTCCATCATTATGTATGCTATTTTTCCTACCAGTTGTATTTTCTTTATCTCTTTTATTCCTTTTCCTGGTTTTTTCATACTCAACTCTTTTATTGTCTTTGCTAGAATTGAGATTTATTTGATGGCATGTAATAATGGAATCTTGATACAAACATTTCTTAACTCATCTAGGAAATCATAGTTAGGCATCATAATTTGTTTCTCTACACCTCTATCAATTTGTAATCTCTTAGGAAAAGGAGGTGTAGTAGTAGATGTTGATGGTGGCTACATAGCACGGGGAGTTGAAATTATTGGTTCTTTCTATTTTTCTTTTCCAATGTTTTGGTCTTGAAGAGATGTGTTTTTTTCCAAAACTTTATTTTACTGTAGAGAATCTTCTCGGAATTGTTTTGTTCTTGTATAACTGAAGGTTTCTTTCTTTCAAGTATTCTTGTGGACCTAAGTTGAACATCATTAAGGTCTAGGAGTAATAAAATAGGTTGGAAATTGTTGACCTTCTATCATATATGTATTACGAGGGTTTTTTTATTGTTAGGGTTTGGTATTGGTACACAAATGAGGTAACTAATTTGCTTTTTGAGGAAATGGTAATGGAAGTGGTGGATTTTGATTTTGATTTTGATGTTGATTTTGATGTTGTGGTTATCTTTGAGGATTTTGTTGAGGAGGAAAGTTTGAACATGATGGATATGATGAATAAGAGAGTGGATATTGATAGTATTGGGAGAACCTTCCATAAGGATTTTTTTCTCCTTGAGCCCAAGGTTGAGATTGATTTTGAAATTGGGGCTAGAGTTGCTGCGAAGAGTTCCAATTAGGTGGGGGTTGGTTATACATTTGATTACTAAACCCTTGTGTTTGAGGTCCTTGCCAAGGTCTTGTAGAGACAAAATTAAGAGATTGTGTGGAATTTGTGGTTGTTTATTCTTGAAAGAAAACTTTAAGGCCAGGGATTGAGGGACAATTCTTGGTCTCATATTTTTCTGAATAGATTACACAAGTCTCTATTACTTTTGCATCCAAAGGACACTCTCTTAAGGCATGCTTCTTCCTACATTCAGGACAAAAGATTTCTAAGGCATCAGTTTCAGATTTCTGCTTATTTTTTAACTTAAGGGTGTCTATTTGCTCGCTAAGACTCCCTAGAATGTCAATTTTAGATTCTCAGCTTGATTTCCTATTTGCCCTGCTATGAAACCACATTGCTATGATTTTCTTGCGGTTGCAAGAGTAGGGTCTCTTGGTCCTTTTTAGAATCTTAGATTTTCCTCTTGAAAGATTAATACATAGTTCTGTCTTTATATCGGGTAATGAAAGTTGAGATATATCTCCTCCCCATCATATTAAGAATATATATCCATTCATCCCTAATTGTCTTCAAGAAAAGAGCTTTCAAAGTATCTTGGTCTAAGTTTTCCATTTTTTCCCTCTTGATGTTATAGTTAAATCTTTCCAACAAATCTTCTAGATTTTCATCCTCTTTTTGCATCATATTGAACACTTCCTCCTTATGGTTCAGCAGTATACATTAATCCAAATATCTGTCTAGAAATGATTTTCTCATTTTCATCCCATGTCCTAATAGACCTAGTGATTAAACTCATAAACCATTTTAATGCTGCTCCTTTCAATGTTGAGGGGAACAATTTAAGTTTTTGAGAATCTTGTAGGTAATCATAGGTTCTACATAGAACTTCGAATTCAAACAAGAAGGTATCAAGATCTTCACTTTTTAGTCCATGAAAGTTTGGAAGAATAGAGGGTGAGATATTTTTCATACCTGCATTAGTCTCTTCATCTATTATAGGGAATCCAAAAGGACTTCCAGTTTCCCTTCTACCTCTTCCTCCTTCTACATTTCCTCTTCCTATACCTTCTTAAGCCTCTACCTCTTCCTCTATCTACTCCTCTTCCTCTACCTCCTCCAAATAGTGTATGTTCTCCATGAAAGACTTCTCCTTCCCTTCTTCTGCATAACGAGTTATTACAGTGATATAGGGTTCGGTTGGAAGAGCTAATTGTTCTACTAGTTCTTATATCAAGGGTATATTGAAGAAATAGTCCTCTTCTTCCTCTTCGTCTAGGGATTTGTAATTCTTACTGTGGAATATATTCTCTGGCAAGGGAAGTGAAAAAGGTTATCCCTTATGTAGGAGTCCTTAGATCTTCTTCCTCTAGAATTTCTTCGGTGGATGAAGTGGGAGATCTTTACGATGGGATGCTCTGTCTTGAAACTTTTAGAAGCCTATGACCGGTATAGTATGGAATGTGGGTTTGAGTTGGAGGTGTTTGCTTCTTGGTCTTGGTGGAGTGGAGTGGAGTTGTGGGAGGTAAACTTAAACACTCTTATAAATCTACCCCTAGAATCTCTTTCTCTACGCATATCATTGTTTTTGGGAAATAGGAAATAAGGCTACCTAGTTACACTTCCTCGAAAATGGCGCCAAAATGTTTAGTCAATTTAGTGTCCTTATCGACCAGGGCTAGTAAACTAATGAAGTGTAATGCACTATATGTGCCTAAGTATTATTTTTCCTACTTCATTGTTTTCAGTGTTTTATTGATGTTTTGGGGTTTTTATGGTTGATTCTTAGTATGCTACTCTATGCTAAGAAGATGAAGTTGGTCTATGTCAAAAAGGAAGAAAAAGAAATCTTAATAAATGAATTAATGATTTTATTTGCAGAATCATTTCCTAACTAGAAAATGATGAAAACAGAGAGTCATAATCCATGGATATTATAACTTTTAAATGAACATTCATGAAAATAAAAAGTAACTCAAAACACTACAACTTAATGTGATTCATTTATTTAGAGATTTGTTGGAATAACTTGTGAAAGATATTAAATTATAATGCAATGAGGATCTCCTAAAACATAAAAGAAAGTGCCAAAACAAACAGTAACTTAGAACATTACAGTAAAATCTCATTCATATGATAGAGGTTTATTGGAAGATCTTGAGAAAAAGATTACTATAATTTAGTAAGGATCTCCTATGAAATTCTGAAACAACTTATAACATCATGAATAAATCTCATTCATGAGTTAGAGTTTTTTTGGAAGAGATTTTTTGAAAGAGATTAATCATAATGTGATGGATATTTTTATGAAGCAAAACAATCAATTACTCACAATATTACAACTCGAGTCTCATTCGTGGATTAGAGATTTATTGGAAAAGCTTTGGAAAGAGACTAACGCCCAATTATAATGAGGATCTTCTTTTTAACTAAATGACGAGAAAATGAAATTCTGTTAACTCATAATATCACAATTGAATCACATTCATTTGATAGAGATATATTGGAAGAGCTTGAAAAAAAACAAGTTGCAATATCATGAGGATATTTTATCTAAGCAAATGACATGAAACATAATACTAAAAACTATGAATTCGAAAGCGATCGAAGTAAGGAAATATGACGAACGAGTGCAGAAAATGACTTAACTAGAAAACACGTAAAACCTCCTCGAATAGTAGAGACCTATAACATCAATTTGACATTAATCCTTTAACTTCTCAAGCTTGTATTCATAACAACATCAAGGTTAAAAATCCTTTTTATTAATCACAAGTCTTGAAAACAGAGTATCATCGTAATGATAAAATAAGTATCAACTTGTCCCTCTCAGTATTACAGAACTTTAATTTATATGTAAATTCATAATTAACATTCAACAAAAATAGGTACAGGTGTAGGTTTGAAGTTAAAATCAAATTAGAACTCTTTTATGATTCACGGTTGTTGTAAAGAAAAAATCGAAGTCCGGTTCTGTAGAAGACATCTTGCTTGACTTTTCTTTGACCACGTGCATAGGTACCTCCCGGTTATCGATCCGATCTTCGTGGAAGGGAACGAATGATGTAGGAAAGATTTGGAATCCTATGTGTGCCTTTTCTCTATATGACACATGTAACATACTTAAACAACAAAACAGCTACGAGAACGCTTATTTGGCTACGAGAATGAGCGCATTCCCCATCGCTAAAACATTTCAAAAATCATTAAGACAGCAAAAATCACAAAAGTACAATAAGTTAAGCATTTTATGCAACCTTTAAGTAATATTAATCATTCTCATTGAGTTTTAGGTCTATGAAATGATAAAGGAATGATGGAATGAAGTGAATGAGTTTTCCAAAAGAGAAGACAATTTCAAGGCTCAACAGCGCAATCCCTGCTAAAGAAGACCCCTAAATGAATTTGATATTGCCTTGCTTGCCTTTGTGAAATCCTCATTGGAAACTCCAATGTCTGTGTAGATGCATTGAATGCATCACTATAGTCACAACGGATAGTCCATCTCACCCTTAAACCTATCTCTCCACGACGGGTCTCCCGGAACTAACATGCAAGTGGTTAGCTAGCTGTATTTATTCATTTGAAAGCGAGTCACTAGTTGTGAATTAATTAAATAATTAATTCATGAAACTCTCACTAGTTTATTATGAGTAGAAAATTAGCACAACCGGATTTAACTCCCGCCTAACGAAGTTAAACTAGATAAAAACTCCCATATCTACTCTTCCAACCTTTCTGTTACCTGGCTTTGCCATATCGATTTATAGTGAGTCCTCCATGCATGAGTCACCCAACCACACCCTAGGAATTGCGTAATTCCTTTAGCCTTGATGTGCCACACACATTCCTTTGAAATAAAGTGCTCCAAGAGAATAAGTTGATATTTAGATTTTGATTATTATTATTAAGGGCTAATAATAATCGACATGCATCTATTTTTATATTAGTGATCTATAAATAGACTTTGCCCAATATTCTAAAAAAAGAAATTCATCCAAATATATAATTTATTCAACCATCTAGAATCAACATCTTACTAAATTTAGAATATGCTCACCATTTTAAAAATATACATACACCTATAAATAGCCTGCGGGCCCCACTTAGTGAAGGTGCTTAATTTTCACTAAGCTCATCATCTTGTTGAATCTCAATAGGGTTTATATACCTTGTGTTTATAATATTAATTCCTTGGGTTTAATATTATTCCCTTGGGTATATAATTCCTTGGGGTTTTTAGTGTTAATCCTTAGGTTTAATATTATTCCCTTGGGTTTATAATCCCTTAGGGTTTTAGTGTTAATCCCTTAGGTTTATTAATATTTAGGTTCATATTCCTAAGGTATAATAATATTCACATAGGTTTATCATATTAATCCTAGGGTTTAATATAGATCCCTTGGGTTTATAATCATGGTTAACCATGGTCCAACGTCACATTGTGAAAAGATTGTCTCAATATGAAAATCAACCATGATCAACCAATTTCAACCATTGTGAACCATGGTCCAATGTCACATTATGAAAAAAGATTGTAATAATATAAAAATCAACCATGGTCCAACGTCGCATTATGAGAAAAATTGTCTTAATATGAAAATCAAATGTCGTCAACCATGATCAACCATGGTCCAACGTCGCTTTCTGACAAAGATTGTCTCGACATGAAACTCAACCATGGTCCACCATGGTAAATCATGGTCAACTATGGTCTAACGCCACATTGTGAAAAATATTGTCTCAAATGAAAATCAACCATGGTCAACTATGGTCCAACATTGCATTATGACAA
The DNA here is from genome assembly GCA_034641835.2 of Pinus albicaulis. Classification (NCBI taxonomy): domain Eukaryota; kingdom Viridiplantae; phylum Streptophyta; class Pinopsida; order Pinales; family Pinaceae; genus Pinus; species Pinus albicaulis. The sequence continues at coordinate 525,493,415 of CM076569.1, forward strand.
AAATTCTCTGTGCGAAAATCAATCGTGGTCAACCATGTTCCAAAATCACATTGTGACAAGGATTGTTTTCAATATGAAAATCATGTTTGTTTTTAGGGTTTATAATATTATTCCTTGGGTTTAATATTATCCCCTTAGTTTTATAATATTATAAACATTGGGTTTATAATATTATCCCCTTAGGTTAATATTATTCTCTTGGGTTTTTAGTATTAATTCCTTTGGTTTATTAGTGACTTGTGCTTATAATATCAATACCTTGGGTTTATTAATATAAGGGTTCATATTCCTAGGAATAATATTTTTTATGGGGTTATAATATTAAGCCTAGGGTTTGAAACAAATATCTTGTGTTTATAATCCATTAGATTTATAATATAAATTCTTTGGGTTTATAATATTTATCTTAGGCTTTATATACCTTGGGTTTACAATATTACTCACATAGGTTTATTAGTGCCCTTGGAGTTTTTATAATATCAATCCCTTTGGTTTATTGATCTGAGGTTCATATTACAAAGGTATAATATTATTGATAGGGTTTGTAATATTAAACCTATGGGTTAATATAAATCTCTTGGGTTTATAATCCATTGGGTTTATAATATAAATTTCTTGGGTTTATAATATATATTTTTTGGTTTTATTATCATTATTTATAATATAATAATAATAAAATTTTATAATGTAATTATTATTATAGTAATTGTATTTGGTTTGATTTTACAAAGGTCTTGGTCTAATTTTGCAAAGAATTGTTTTAGGTTTAAGGGCTTTTCTTAGAGGTACATTCAAAGGAAATTTTTGCAAAGGATTGTTTTGGGTTTAAGGACTTTCCTTGGAGGTACATTCAAAGGATATTACATTTAAAGGAAATTTCTTGGAGGTATGTGATACCTTTTTTGGGCTTCATTGTTTTTGAAGGTATGGATTTGGGCTTAATTTTCATTGTTTTTGAAGGTATGGATTTGGACTTAATTTTCAAATGACTCCTTTTAGGCTTAATTTCGAAAGGACTCTTTTTAGGCTTAGTATTCAAAGGACATTTTTTGGAAGTATTTTTTAAAGTGACATTTTTAGAGGTTTTTTTGAAGTATTTTTTGCAACATTTTTAAAATGAGTTTTTTTTTAAATGAAATCTTTTGTGATGTTTTTTTTAATTGAGCTTTTGTCTAAATTTTTGAAGGAAATTTTTTGAACTTCATACTCTATTATCATGGGAAATCAAAGGAATTGTACGAGAAAATATGATTGGAAAAGAGACCATGAGAGCATTAGAAGAGACGAGCCACTATCACAAAAGAAAGATAGAAGAAATCTCAAATATTGAAAGGAAATCAACCTCAACTAGAAGTTGAAGAAAACGGTATGTAATGTAAATATTATGAATTTGATATATTTAAAATTTTCCTAGTGTAAAATGTGAAGCTTAATTTTTATTTGATGAACTAATTTGAAAAATATTTTGCAATATAAACGGAGAGAGATATTCCTCAAAACATTGATGATGAGATACAAAAGATTTTGAAAGAAAATGAAAGAGATATTGAACCAATGATTGAAGATGGTGAAAATGTTGAGAAAAAATTCAAGTGAAGAAACTAAATCACAAGGTGTATATATATATATATATATGTTGAACACATGCACGTATTATTGAAATTATACATATTTATTAATTTAGTTATTTATTGAATATGTAAACTTATTGTGTACTATTCATTCGAATATGTACAGATGAAATCAATGTCGATGATGAGATGTTAGAAAATGTTGACGCTCACACATATGGAGATAAAAGAGCTAAACATATTATATGATATCATGTTAACCACATTTTTTATACGTACTTCATAACGGAAAATGTGACAGTTCAAGCCCAAATGTTGAAAGGTCTCCTATAATTAAGGAAATTAAAAGAAGCTACGACTTTATTGGGTATTTGAAAATCCGCCAAAGATAAAAAAAAATGAAGGAAATTTTGATACAAAATCTAAATAGTGCTCTAAATTCAATTAGAAGATCTATACAAAACAATGTTTCAGTTGTAGGTAGAGCAATACATATGGCAGTCATTTCATCAAGTACTAAAGATAACCACTTGGTAAAATCTATGGCACGAGCATTAGGAACCTCACGAAAAACTTTTCACAAACATCGGAAATTTCGATTGCAAATAGATGCAAATGATGAACTCACTTTTTGGAGAGCTATTTGTAGGAAACCATACAAAGATATACATGCAGAAAATGTTAAAATAATAATATATGAATATTGGAAGAAAATTTCTTGTGTTTCTCCAACTGCAAAGCATCTGATGTGAAGAATAATAGCATGAAATCAATACGAAGAACATGAAAACATTTTCTTGGAAACCACTCAAATAGAGTTGTTCAACAAGTTCAAACAAGAGAATCGTGAAATTATGTCTCGATCGATTGCTTTTTACCATGGTATGTGGAAATATCACCAAATGCAACGACACTTGTTTTTGTCATTATCATTTGGAATTTGAGTTATATTATGACACATTCCCTAATTTTGGTAGAACAATTTCGAAGGATTCACCTCATCCTTCCACTATCCGTCATTTCATATCTCAAATTCTATGTGAAAGACAAAGCGATTAACTATATTACGAAAAGAAATGTGTTGGTGGTAAAAAATGCGATGATTGTGGAAATTTGACTAAATTTCAAAACAAATATCATACTAATATAAATGATCAATCATCATCCAACATGAAAGTGAAATGGAAGAGATATGAATATATCCATACATCGAATTCAAGGTGCAAATAGTGCTAAAAAGAATTGAATTACGAGAAGAAGAAAAATTTTGTGATAGACTTTTTGAGAAATTTTGAGGCAGAAATTTATAAATACACCAAGCATTCCCATAAAGCTTGATGGCAAGACTTGCAATTCAAAAAATCCAGTGAAGTTTTTCCACCAGGGACCACTTTGTAAGTAACTAATTTTGTAGAAAACTACACATTTGTTCCACAAAAAGAAATTCAGAGTGAATACTATCATTATGACCAAGTCTCCATGCTCGTACATATTCTATATAGACATGCTAAACAAAACGTCGATCATATAGAAAGCACCAGTGAAAATCGACATGTTATTAAAGAATATCAGTTTTATATCAGTGACGATTGTACACATGATACATATTTTGTACAATGTTATTTTGAAAATATTTATAACTCCTTGAAAAGTCGTGGAATAACATTCAATGAACATTGGATATGGTCAGATGGATGCGCGGGTCAATTCAAATCTACATGATCATTCTTTTGGTTGTTTCGTCTTCATAAGAAAACCTGCATTAAACATTGTTGGAATTTCTTTGAGACTGGCCATGGAAAAGGAGAACATGATGGTGCAGGGACATGCATAAAATGGGCACTTCGAAGATATCAAATGAACCCCTCTACAAGCTGACTTGTGGATGCTAAAGAAGTTGTTCAATGGTGCATCACTACTCTAAGCCATGAGACTAATTGATCAAGGGAAGTGCGAAGGTACATTCAATTTAATTTTTATTGGATATATAATTTTAAACAATGTAAATTTATCACAATTTGATTATCTTTGATTGTATTTTGATATCATACTTACATTCTTCTTTGAATTTTCCAAATAAAGTTTTTTTTGGCATATTGGGATCGAATATGTAGATAGATCAATTGGAAATTATGTTGAAACAATAAAAGGGACTCGAAAATTTCATTCAATTAAAACAAAGTTGTCCAGGAATGTGTTTCCTTTGTGTTGGGTGTGGAGCCTAATTATCTTGTTTACTTTGTATCACAGCATTGGACCCCTGTACCTTAAAAGGGGCAGAAACGCCACTCGACACGTCGCCGTGAGGGTCCTTCGCAGCCCCCCCCCCCCCTCGCGGGTTTTCAGACAAGTACCTTGCTAAAAAATAGATGTAAAATTGCCTTGTAAAAGTATAGTAATTTCCAGTCAACTGGTCGCTCATTGTGTGCAAATGATCCGATGGTAGAAGTTATGTTTAGATTAGGGTTTTTTCCCTAGAAGGCAACCCTCGCTTTTACGAGGGCATTGTATTGCGGCTGCAGCATTATATGTGTATTCCCTGAGCGAGAAACAGAGAGGGAGACCGTGAGAGAGACAATAGAGTGATATTGCCACGGATTCGATGGTGGCTTTGTTCTTCATTTTTATAAATAATAGAAGGAAGTTGACTGGTCGTGGTGGACGTAGTCTTTTAAATCGGGTGAAATCCTACGTATATCTGTGTCTCTCTGGTTTTATGTGTTTTGTGTGCTTGTATTTTCCACATATTTTATGGGTTGCATTGCTCTGTAATATTTAATTTTTCTAACAGTTTGGATAAAAGTAAATATTCTTGTTTTTGTCATGTTTGCATAGACAACACAAAATCCAATGACATTTGTGAAAAAAAAATGTATGTAAAATATTAGAAACATACAAAGCTAAATACAAAGGGAAAAATGTCCATTGCAATGTTTGAAGAAATGCAATAAGAGGAGACTACAATATCATCCAATGATGATCGAGTTTCTAATCTTATTAGAGAAGGTAACATTTGAATTGCTTTCAAATGATAAAGATCTAGAAATAAATTTAAATACATAAGTTTGTTAAGTTTGTTTTATTGTGCAGATGTTTTTGTTGTAATTGCACCTACTAACAACGATGAAATGTGAAGTATTATTTGATGCGTTGCATCGAACAAAAAAATGAAATTATTAGAAAACTATAATGATCATGGGTTTCCATAAGGAAAGATGATCTATTATACCGGAAGTTTATTTTTTCGTACAAACTAATCAAAAGTGGGATTTTGCTTACTTTGAAGACTATGAACCCGATGTCATAAGCCAATATAGTCACTTGGTGTGTGCGCACATATAAAGATGATAGAGGTTCAATCAAAGAAAAAACAAATTAAGAAATGGAAAATGTCAAAATCCGATCATGAACTATCATTGAAGATGGCATTCCATTGGAATCTTTTTGATTGAACTTCCCAACAATTTCTTCTCTTGATTATGTTTTAGAACTTCCCGTAACTCAACTAAAAATTGAGCCGCCTTGTTATGTTATCTTTGGTATAGCCACATGTACAAATTGTTTTTGGTACATGCACACTAGTATCAATCGAAAGTAGCTTTTCTATACATGCATTGATGAAAAAATGTTGCATGTATTGATATATATATATATATATATATATATATATATCTGTGTGTGTGTGTGTGTGTTCTAGAATGCAATTAATTGTTTAAGTAGTTTTACCATGTGCATTGATGAAAATGTTTCACGTAATGAATATATATGTTCTAGAATGCAATTAACTGAAAGTAGTTTTTCTATGTGCATTGATGAAAAATGTTGCACGTACCGGATATATACATCGACTAAGCTGTGACCAGCTTTTTCTCATGGCTTTTCTCGGTAAAAGTATGCACAATTTAAATAAATCATCCATAGTTTAGTTTTGTACAAAGATTCATTTCAGACAAGAGACTTGGAGCACTTCTTCGACTTTTGGTGGGATTTGACCCACATCTCTATTCCTAATAGAAAATCTAGTATAAAATTTGTTTGTCCAATGAGTGGATATGTTCTAGGAAATTAACTGAAAGTAGCTTTTCTATGTGCATTGATGAAAACTGTTGCACGTATTGGATATATATACATGTTCTAGAATGCAATTAATTATTCAAGTAGTTTTCCCATGTGCATTGATGAAAAATGTTTCACGGACTGAATATATATGTTCTAGAATGCAATTAACTGAAAGTAGCTAAATTCTGCGCCTATTGATGAAAAGTAACTTTAATTCTATTGACATTGATGAAAAATATTGAAGTACTAGATATATATGTTCTAGAAACCAATTAACTATTCAAATAGTTTTTCTATGTGCATTGATGAAAAATGTTGCACGTATTGGATATATATGTTCTAGAATGGAATTAACTGAAAGTATCTTTTCTATACATGTGTATTGATGAAAAATATTGGATATATATACATTATAGATTGCATATTTAAAATTTTATGATTGTTTTCAACACATCTAACAAGACCTATAATCTTATGATTGTTTATATATATGTGTGTGTGTGTGTGTATTGTGCTTCAATCGTTTTAACATATATATTCAAACATGTGTAAAATCATGTATACATGTACATGTATATTCATGTGTTTTTTTTTTTTTTTTGGAAAACAACAATTTGAATTTTAAAAACAAAACATAATATCATAATCACATGCCAAATGTAGTTCAACCATCCAAAACTTGATTTTTAAATTTTTTTGATTATATCACAACATTACTTCACATGCCATGCCAATTGTAGTTCAACTATTCAATAAAAACATTTAACATTATATCACATGCCAAATGTAGATCAACCATCCAAAACTTAAGTTTTAATTTAACAAAAACTTATATATCACAACATTACTTCACATGCCAAATTTACTTCAACCATCCAAAATTGAGTTTTAAAAAACTTTTGATTATATCACAACATTACTTCACATGCCATGCCAATTGTAGTTCAACTATCCAATAAAAACATTCAACATTATATCATATGCCAAATGTAGATCAACCATCCAAAACTTAAGTTTTATTTTAACAAAAATTATAGCTCACAACATTACTTCACATGCCAAATCTATTTCAACCATCCAAAAATTAAGTTTTAAAAAAACAAAACAAATTATAACACAACATTACTTCACATGCCAAATGTAGTTCAAAAAGTAAAACACTAATATAGATCACAACATTACTTCACATGTCAAATGTAGTTTAACCATCCAAAACATAATTTTTAAAACCAAACAAATTATAACTCAACATTACTTCACATGCCAAATGTAGTTCAACCATCCAAAACTAAAGTTTTAAAAAAATTATATATCACATTCACATGTACCAAATGTAGTTCACATAAAATATGTCCAAAATTTGTAGATCTCACGAGTATCAAGTATCAAGTTATATATGATCGATCTTAGAAAAAATATATAAAAAGTAAATTTAAGACTAGAAATCTCAATCAAATCTAGAAACCATCGTTCAAATACAGATGGATGTAGTGTCTTTCCCAAAGAAAGTCTCAATCCGCAGCTATCATGTGAAGCATGGGGAACCCGTACACATTGCACGACAAACATTAAAATTCTGATGTTTTAAAATCGAGTGAGAATATATAGAACTTCATGTAAAAAATAAAATATAAAAAAAAAATCATGCAATACCTAATGAGGTTCCTTCTCCATTTGTTGCTCGTCATACAACTTCCCCCATGGGAACATCTCCAATAATAATTGTACAATATATATATATATATATATATATATATATATATATATATATATATATTAAAAATTTTGTTTCGTAAATGCATATATATAAACTTATTTTCAATAATATTAAAAAAAAAAAGTTAGACAACTTGTTCAAATGGTTGAAATGGTGTGGATGTTCCTATCTCCATCACTAGAGTCCGTGGAGAAAAGAAATCCCTTATAGAAACCTAAAAATTCAAAAAATTTAAAATAACTCAAGATATAGATATATCTCATTTTTTAATGGAACTTTTTGAGGTGGAATATATAACTTAAAAAATGTAAATTTTAAAAGTGAAAAATTGTCCATACTTGTTGTGAATCTAGCACATCTCTTAGAAGTAGAAGGTACATCTCCTAAGGAAGAAGATGGTACCACCCACTAAAACACGACGGAACGAAATCTCGTTAAAATTTTTTATTATATATACATGAAAATGCATACGTGTGCACAATTATTTATTTTAAAAATATCAAGTTTAAAAAACACTAACATTTGCCAACATATCTTGATGGTGAGACCCAACTTGATTGTTTGAACCAAGAGGTTCGAACGTGATATTAACATTTCACACATCAAGCATGGCAACTAGAAATGGTGTTAACATATAATGATACATTTTTGTTAGATTAATGTATACAAATAAATGTACATATATGTATTTATTATTAAATTATAAGTGCTGTGTTAAAATAATTGAACCCTAACCATTAACACATACCGGCCCCATGCCCTATTCCTCACAGAACAATTAGGTCATGCCAACCATTGCTAAAATTCTTTGCATATGTTTTGATATCTTCAACACTCATGTTTTCAATCTCTTCATCTGTATAATACACAAAATTAGTGTGCATTCTCACGTGCTCTTTGTCAATTCGTAAAAACATCGACTCCACCCAATCCACCGTGAACATTGTCGATGATGGCATCCCTTGCTTCTCGACTAATTTGAGAAGTGGCTTCTATCTCTAATCGCAAATTTTCGATACAAAAAGGTAGACCAACCAATGGTGGCTCGTGACGGGAACAAGATCACGCCTAACGCCCTTACGGTCACACAATTGACCTTTCCCAGACCAAGAAATTCAGAGGGAAGGTCATTGTAATTGGGTTTCATTTCCAAAAAGAATTATGTATAAAATAATTTTGCAAAAGAAAGAGGAACCGGCTCGCGGGAGTCTTCCATAGGTCACAAGGTGTCTATCATACAAATAGTGAGCTATATCGTGGTGCTTGAAATATTTCACCTTCGTAACATTTATTTTCGGGCCTTTCTTTGAAATTAAACATGTACCTATTTATTGCTGTTGTAACTCTTCTTTTAACAACCTCTCACGATCTAGACCCATCAAGTTTCTTTCTATGACTTCCACAAAAGTATCGTTGGTTGGCCTAAAGATTTTGGTACACATCTACTAGTTGGCCTAACGAGTGTGTAACTATTACCAAGCTTTGTCGACTCTCAACAGTAGAGTCAAAGCCATGAGATCTCTCTCATACCTTGCATAAATATTTTGACACATTTCTAAGGTGCATTGTTGCATGTTTCTTTCCCAAGGTATATCTGAAATGTCGACTGGATAAGTCATGGTGGGTGGACAACCTTCTTCTTGAATTACGTTGCCCGTCTTCGCATCTTTTTTTGACCACAATACTGGGAGCATTTTCAAATTTCCTCGCATCAATATATAAAATTTTGTATATTAGAAAAAAAAACGTATAAACAAATTTTTACAAATTGAATGTGGAAAAAATATCTCACCGATGGCCACCTCAATGCAATTGGCTAGCATTCGCCCACCCCGAGACCGTTGAGAACCAGAAGAACTCGTCGAGAACCAACATGACCATCCATTGATTGGCCTGGGAAATCAATATCACCACCTTCACGCAACTGGCGTTAGCACTTATTGATGGCCCTCTAAGGGGATTTGAACCACCGCTAACCTCTCGAGACACATTGGGCTTTCAGAGAAGCTTCATAAACATATATGAATTTATAATCAATTGAAAAATACATTCATACATATAAATACATGTACATATTCATCGATTAAATTGCGTGAATCATACCACGACCGGGTGAACCATGGGCATGCTCCATTGATGGCGGTGAGACCCTTCTCCTCTTAGCTCCTAAAAAATAAAAATAAAACTTATTAACAACTAATTTAACTCACAAAGTTGATAAAAAATCAATCTTATATGTACACACATGTATGTATATGTATGGAGATTTAAGATTATACCTAAATGCTATAAACATACCTCGATCCTTGATCCCCCTCTCTCATAGAGATATGGGATTTTGTTGCTCTTCGTCGTTCATCCTCCATGATATATATATATCTACGGTAGACGTTTACAATTATTTTTTTAAATGACTAATTTAAAATAAATTAAAAATAAGTTTCGGTAGAACAATGTACCTGTGTACACAAATTATGTAAAACACAACTTTCAAAGCACTAATTAAACATGTGTGAAACTCAATTTAAGCAAAAAAATTATAAAAATGTTAAGTTCACCAAATTGAGCTTTACATGGTGGGAGCACACTTGGTATAAAATTGAAAAAAACACGTTGTCATTAAAAAAGAAGTGAAACTCCATTTAAACAAAAAAAATTTGAAGTCCTCGCATTTTAATTTCATAAAAATGTGAAATTCACCGGTTGTTCCAAATGTGAAGTTCACCAAGTAGCACTTTACATGGCAATGGGTGGGAGCACACTTGGTATATAATTGAAAAACCACATGGTCATTAAAAGAGACGCATTTATAAGTACAAAACACACACATACCCAAGATATGTTACAATGTCCATCAATAAATTTTGAAGGAGAGTGTTCAACATTAATTCATCTATGAGATGAATTAAATTTCTGAAGAAGAGTTTTCAAAATTGACCACTTGAGAGATGAATCTTGAATTTTTGAAGAAGAGCGTTCTAAAACTAATTCATCTTTGAGAGATGAATATTGCATTGGCATTGCCCCGTATAATCCTAATTAATTTATTAACTATAATTATATTTAACTCGAATTGGCATTTCCTTCATCGTTAGACCAATAGACATCTTATTCACATTTGTGCAATTTATTCTACTAAAAAATTGAAATTGGCTAACGATATTGTTTGCTATTCCATGTCTTTAGCTCTCCTTCTTAACTTGGTACACGCTTATCTATCCGGCTGCACGTTAAGCCCAAAATTGGTGAAAACTATAATTCCATTTGATCCATACTCCATAGACGTCTCAAGCCTTCTATCAATCAAATATAATATGCCTCGTTCTTTGTTGTTCTTCTCGGTGTATTCATTTTCCTTTGACGGCTTTGCTAGTCGCAATATCGGGAAAGCACATATGTAATCACTCGCTTTCCCTCGATCGGGATACCAAGAAACATCTATGCATAATTTCCATTTTTCAACCATATTTAGTGGTTTTTTTATCCTTGAAAAAAAAACAAATTCAATAAAAAAGATATATTAAATTGACATTTATTGCAAATGCATCGGAGAAATGACACATGTGCATGAGATAAATGACATGTGCATGGTTTATCTTAAAGTTTGACTTAAAAAAATTCTTCTCAGTAGAAGGCACATCTAGAATTAATGGGAGGAACCCTTTAGTTTGTGGGAGAAATGAATTTTATGCACTTACTAAGACAATCTGGGCTATGTCAAAATTCACACCTTTATGATTTTGTGGGGAGAAATGAAATAGAAATGACACGTGCCTTAAAGTTTTGCCTAAAATTTTATGGGAGAAGGGATAAATGACACCCGTACAAGGTTTTCCTTAGAGTGGTAAAGGGTTTATGGATATGAAATGAAGAACTTCTATTTAGATTTATTAGAGAGATTGAATGTAGGGGCATTTACAGGATATGTCACCTTTGAGAAAAGATGAGATCCAGAGGCTACCTGGCCCTTTATAAACTCTACCTTTAGAACTTGTAGAAGTTAACACTCAACATACAAACTAAAATCCTATGGAAGTTCAAAATCCTATGAGAGTTTAGCCACTTTAGGTTCAATTTTTAGGCCTTAAAGTTTGAGAGAAATGACATTTACATGGTTTGAAAAATTATTTTATGCAGTTACAAAAAACATGCTTTAAATTTAATGGGGGAAAGCCAACATGACGTGTATGCTTTAAAAAAATTTCCTAAGAATTTATGGGAGAAATGACACAAGTAATACGCTCTTAAAGTTTGGCGTTTATGTATATTAAAATGAAGAACTTATATTTAGATCCGTTTGTAGATTAACGTAGCGGAATTTTCATCGGATATGTCACATTTGAGAAAAGATGAGATCGAGAGGCTACCTGACCTTTACAAAATCCTTTAGAACTTGTAGAAGTAACACTCAACAAATAGACTAAAATCTCATGGAAATTCAAATTTAAGAGAGCTCGTAAACTTTAGGTTCAATTTTAGGCCTTAAATATTGAGAGAAATGACATTTACATGGTTTGCGAAATTATTTTATGCACTTACAAAAAACATGCTTTAAAAGTTAATGAGAAAGGCAACATGACATGTATGCTTTAAAACTTTGCCTAAGAATTTATGGGAGAAATGACATGTACACAAGCCTCTTAAAGTGTTGAGGTTTATGGATTTTAAAATAAGAAATTTTATTTAGATATGTTACGTAGATCGGGATCGTAGAATGCTGATATGTCACCTTTGAGAAAAGATGAGATCGAGAGGCTACTCCGCCCTTTATAGACTCGCCTTTAGAACTTGTGTAGCTAACACTCAATGTTACGTACTAAAAATCTCATGGAAGTTCAAAATTCTATGAGAGTTCAGCCACTTTAGGTTCAATTTTTAGGCCTTAAAACTTGAGAGAAATGAAATTTACATGGTTTGCAAAATTATTTTATGCACTAATAAAAAACATGCTTTAAATTTAAAGGGAGAAATCCAACATGACATGTATGCTTTAAAAAATTTGACTAAGAATTTATGGGAGAAATGACACATGTACACATTTTTCCTTAAAGTGATTGAGGTTAATGGATATTAAAATGAAGAACTTCTATTTAGATTTGTTATAGAGATTGACTGTAGGGGCATTTACTGGATATGTCACCTTTGAGAAAAGATGAGATCGAGAGGCTACCGTCCCTTTGGCGTACTCGCCTTTAGAACTTGTAGAAGTAACACTAACCAATGTACTAAAATCCTATGGAAGTTCAAAATTTATGAGAGTTAAGCTAATTTTTAGGCTCACTCTTAGGCCTTAAAGCTTGAGAGAAATGACATTTACATGGTTTGCAAATTATTTTATGCACTTACAAAAAACATGCTTTAAAGTTAATGGGAGAAAGCCAAATATGACATGTATGCTTTAAAGTTTTCCTAAGAATTTATGGGAGAAATGACACATGTACACAAACCTTTCCTTAAAGTGGTTGTGTTTGATGGATATTAAAATGAAGAACTTCTACTTAGATCATTCAAGATCGACTATAGGGCATTTACATCGATATAGATGCATAAACTCAATGAGCATATTTTTGAGATATATAAGTCCAAAATGGAATAGTTGTTGGTGAAAAAATATCAAGGATCCCTTGTGGATATATTTTCTTCATCAAAAGAGATTTTTCTAGAAGGATGGACTAATTTGGAAAGAAGGGAAAATATCACAATTATATGTTAATGTGCATGTGTTTTACATTGAAAATTTTTCATTTTATTAAGAATCTATTTGAAACAATTAACTATATAAAGTTAAAACCTAGATGTTTTATATCAAATTACTTTTTGTTTCAATGAGAAACTTTTATGGTAATGTGTTTTTCTCGAAATGTGATAGACCCCATTAAACTGGGAGATATATCGAAATGATTCCTATGGTTTAATAAAACAGATGAGTATTTTAAAGATATAGATGCATAGATTCAATGAGCATAGTTTTGAGATATACAAGTCAAAAATACAATAGTTGTTGGTGAACAAATATCAGTGGATCACTATGGATATATTCCGCTCATTAAAAGAGATTTTTCTAGAAGGTTGTCCACCAAGATGGAAATATGGAAAATATCTCAATTATATGTTAATTCATGTGTTTTAAATTTAATATTTTCATTTTACTAAGAATCTATTTGAAACAATTAACTATATAAGGTTAAAACCTATTATTTGTATCAAATCACTTTTGGTTTCAATGGCAAACTTTATGGCTAATGTCTTCTCGAATGTGATAGACCTCATTAGAATGGAGATATATAGAAATGATTCCTATGGTGTAGTAAAATAGTTGAGTAGTTTAAAGATATAGATGCATAAATTTCCTAGCCCAACTAAAGAAGGGAAAGACATTAGATTATGATTCTAAGAAATGAAAGTATGGTATCTAAACAAACAGACACGTTGCTATTGTTTCATATTAAAAGGCTTAATAAACTAATTTTCACTCGCTAATGTTTCATATCAACTCAAGCCGTACACCCAATGTCATTGCTTCATTAAAAGGCTTAGTAAAATAATTTTCATTGAGCATCGTTTCATATCAAAATCTTTAATAAAATAAGCAATTAATTTTCACTCAGCTAATCGTTTCATATCAACTCAATCTCATAGGCTCACAATTATACATCAAACTTCAACACGTGCATTATATAAGAACTTTCTTTACGTACTCAATACTCGACTTCGGAGTCTCCCGATACTTTAATCGCGCAGAGATCACTTTCGAGAGAGAGGGAGATAGAGAGTTATATCGCCTAGAAGGGAAATAGCATTAGGTTCTCGATTCTAAGGAATGACATTATGGTATCTAAACAACAAGATACCAAGCAATGTTTCATATTAAAAGGCTTAATAAACTAATTTTTGTCAAGACAGCCATATATCAAAAAGCTTAATAAACTAAGCACTTAATTTTCATCAAGCATCGTTTCATATCAACTCAAGCTCGTACACTTTCGCTAAGCACGTTTATATTAAAAATCTTAATAAAATTAATTTCACTACTTCACTGTTTACAATCAACTCCAAGCTCGTACACTGCTACTATTTCATTAAAAAGTTTACAAAATAATTTCACTACTACCGTTTCATATATCAACTCAAGCTCATAGGCTCACAATTATGCATCAAACTTCAACTCTTGCATTATATAAGAACTTTCTTACAGACTCAAGACTCGTACTCTTGAGTGTCTCGATACTTTAATCGAGAGAGGATCGCTTTTCCAGAGAGAGGGATATAGAGAGTTATATCAGCTAGAAGTGAAATAGCATTAGATTCCCGATTCAAGGAATGAAAGTATGGTATCTAAACAAAACGTACAACAAGGTTACCGTTTCATATTAAAAGGCTTAATAAACTAATTTTCACCGTTTAATGTTTCATATCAAAAAGCTTTACAAACTAAGCACTTAATTTTCACTTACCACTGCCTTCATATCAATCAAGCTCAGACACCATGCTATTGTTTCATATCAAAAGGTTTAATAAACTACCTCACTACTATCGTTTCATTTCAAAAGCCTAATAAACTAAGCACTTAATTCTCATCGCTATTGTTTCATATCAACTCCGTTCACACAAATACAATTATACAAGGATCAAACTTCAACACTTGCATTATACAAGAACTTTCTTGGCGTACTCAAGACTCGGACTATTGGAGTGACTGATACTAAGTATGGTATCTAAAAATGAGGGCCGAACTCGCTATCGTTTCATATTAAAAGGCTTAATAAACTAATTTCACCGCTAACAAGCTTCATATCAAAATCTTAATAACCAACACTTAATTTTCAATCGCTATCGTTTCATATCAACTCAAGATCATACACCAGTTGCCAGCTATTTCATAGTAAAAGGCTTTAATAGAATAATTTTCTAATCGCTTACCGTTTCATATCAAAACTTAATAAACTAAGCACTTAATTTTCATCGCCATCGTTTCATATCAACTCAAGCTCAAACACCAGCTTCACTGCTTCATATTAAAAGGCTTAATAAACTAATTTTCACTCGCTATTGTTTCATACAAAAATCTTAATAAACTAAGTACTTAATTTTCATCAAGTTACCGTTTCCATATCAACTCAAGCTCACAGGCTCACAATTATACATCAAACTTCAACACTTGCATTATATAAGAACTTTCTTATAGACACAAGACTTAGACTTCTGGAGGACTCATACTTTAATCACAAAAGAGAGGATAAATTGTTGTCATTATATTTCATCGTTGCATAAACTGTTATAATCCATCAACAGGTAATAACATGCCATTTAGATGGAAATAATAGATTTTGATAGATTTTCTAATGCTTCAGATTGACATTTTTTATACTCAACATGTGCACTATTATTAAATGAATGAACAAGGAGTACTAGTATGTTTCAATAAGCTCTATACAACCCTATCTAACAAGGAGTAACCATTGCACATAAGCTTCTTCTAATATCATCATTATACTTTATGAGCTTGATACAATAAGTAAACCCATTAAATCTTTGAACATAACTAATCGTTATAGCTCTGATAAACATGGAATGTGATATGCCTCATTTACCTAATCATGATATGCATTATCCAAGATACTACCCATGCTTATGAACACAAAGGTGATAGAGTTTGAATAGAATGTATAGACTAAGTAGAGACATCCATATCTAATAAGTATTCAACTTGATATATGGGAATAGAACACAGATCGTATTCATAAGATTTCCTTAATGTCTCCATGGATTGATTGGCGAGTGAAGAGAATCGAAAACTTAGTTTTCAGTCGAAGATTGTTTGTCATGGAAGCAAACAATGCTATGACCTCATGCCCCGTGTCCTAATTATATATAAAAACTAAGTGTGATAATGCCTTCATTGAAACTATTGGGCAACAACACTAAGTATGGTTTCATGGGTAGTAGTGTGGTGGTTGCTGTGAAGGCCCGCCTACTAATTAATTATTTATTTATAATGACCATAATTTTTTAAACATATGTAATATTAAGATTCATTTACCACAATTTAAAATATAACACCGTACATACATTTTAGGCCAAATCACATTGCACATTTTGAATTTTCAAAATATTGAGTTTAATTCTTCTTGAATTTACAAAATTTTCTTAGCCTGCTGTATAGATATGCAGATACTTACCCGGAAATTCGCAAAATTCATCGCAAAGACAATCCCCAAATCACCAAAAGTGCAATAGCAACAATAAAGTAACAGAGTTTTACCAAAGCACAAACAGAGTAGCAACAGAGTGCAACAGCCACGAATAGAAAAAGCCATAGAGAATCGAAAAGAAACAACTAGAGATCGACATGAGAGATGTGAAACCTATAAATTCAAGGGCGATATTTATAAAATACGATTTCGGCCAAATTATTTTAACTTGGCCGAACTTTTGTTGCCGGCTTTTCCCATCTCCGACCAAAAATATGTTTTCCCACACCGTCAATACGCCGTCAAGGTAAATGGCAGAAAGAGTTCGATTGAGCTAATTCCGAAAGTTCGGCCGAAATTTTAAAAAAAGTTCAGTCGAACTATTGAGAAAAAAAGTTTTTTTCCCCCAATTCTCACAAAAGTGTAACCCAACTTCACAATTTCACCTATTATTATTATATTTATATATATATATATATATTCCTATATCAAGCACATTTAATAATGTTGTGGATATTATAGTATCAATCCATTTATGTATCTCTTGGGTTTATAGTATCAATCCATATGGTTTGTAATATTTATCCCTTTGACAAATAATAATTAATTAATTAATAATAATAATAATAATTTTTAAATAATTATAAAATTATTAATTTTAATATTTATAAATAAGTAATAACTAATAATTATAATGATTTTTAATTATTAATTAATTGATTACTATTAATATGACTATGGTTTATAGTATCTATCTATTTTGTTTATGATATTTATCTTTTTATGAACAATAATGATTAATGACTAATTATTAATTATTATCACATATTAATACTTAGATATCATTTTTTGGGATTCAATCACATAAGTAAGTCATTCAACTAATTATGACCATTTCCACCATTTCCATGAGAGGTAGTCGTAACTGACTAATTTGTCATGATTTTTGAATAGTCCACTTAGCACTCATTGCATCTACGATGCTCACAAAGAGTGAAGAAGTGATTGAAACCATGAAATGAATCACATAGTGTCAATCATTACTTCCGTGGCTTGCACCAAGAGAACTGTGACTTCTGGGAGAACACACCCCATATCGCCTCCTCGGCTCAAACGCTGACCACGCAGTTTTCCCCACAATCAATCCCACTTAACTTGCTACCCCATTTGCAAAACCTGAACAAGTATTGTGCCTCGTGAACCATTCAAGTAGAGCTCAATTTACTATTTTATATTTAAGTATCAAGGGGTTTCCAAAGTGAATTATATTACATAAAAAAGAGGAAAAAAGTCATTCAACTATGACCATTTCCATGAGAGGTAGTAGTAAGCGACTAATTTCTGATGATTTTTGACTAATTAATAGTTGTTATTAATTATTAACAATTATAGATACTATTAATTATAAACCATTATAAATATTATTAATTATTAATATTAATTATTAATGTTAAATATTGTTTATTTATAATTATTATTAATTTTATTAATTTTTAATGATTGGTAATTAGTAATTAATGGATTTTAGTTAATTTTAAAAGTTAATTTTTAATTTTTAATATTAATATTAATATTATTTATTTATTAGCTAATTAATAATTAATAATGTTAAATAATAATATATAATTTTTAAATAATGAGAAAATTAGTAATTAACAATATTTATAAATAGATAATAATAAATATATCACATTGGTTGGTTCGAAACAAATAGACATTGTTCATTTTAATGTGATTATTACCAAAAGATTTTTTCATAATTTAACAGTAAATCACGAAGCCAAAAATCAACAATTAAATGTGATTGTGCTAATTTTAATATCAATCTTCACATTTCAAAATAAGTCACACTTGGATTATAATATAATACTAATTCTTCCATACTCATATTAGAATTAGTTGTGTTTGTAGGTGGATGCTGAGAGAATATCTCAACCTCTATTCATATTTAGAAGTGATTGGATCTCAACAACACTATAAATATTGTTTGTGATGTATTCATTTGATCAAAGAGTAGAGTAATAAATTATATTATTTGTGTGTATTTCTCGCTTCCGTCTAATTTTAATATGGTATCGAGCTAATTATCGGCTTAAATCCTTCACGAGATGGCCAGGAAATGTCGCAGATATAAGATTGAGTATGATGAAGAGAGTAGCATAGTGTAGATATATGATTGTTTGCTAGTTGTTTAACCAAAGTAAGATAATTTAGATATATGATTGTTGCCATTTTTTTAACGCAGTGTGAGAATTTTTGTTTGATTTAGCAAAATTTTGCCATGTAACTGGTTGGAAATGAAGGGTTTCCCGATTTTAACTCGATTCGACCGCATGACCTACTACAATTTGATTGGGATTCCTCAATTGGAACATTGGTACAGATTCCTCAGAGTGAACACCGACCATTCCACTCGAATTTGTTCGGGGGGGTTCGAAAAAAATACCGGTACCATTATATCATTTTTTGTGTTTTCTTGCGTCGAAATGGTGCTCGAGAGTTGAGCGTTAGATCCGGGAGGACCATAAAGCATGCACCGAGCCTCCATGTTTCTAAATTTCTACGATGCTGTAAGAAGCTACACCACCTTAATAATCACACAACGTTGTACCAGACCACGGGGCTTGCGCCAGGAAACGCTGGATCTATCAACATCGAAGCAGTGTGATGCATGGGATTCGAGGAGAAGAAGATCTATAAATCCTGCTGATTATGGCAGACCCTGAAAGGCGAGATTGTGATGGCGCCTAGCCCTCAGGCTTGACCTGTACTCCAAATCCATTAAGAAAACTTGCACACAGCTCACAGCAACTCACCTTTGTATTTATTACAATGCAAACGTAATACACATCGACTCCACATCACATGTCATTTTAATACAATTTAACTTGTAACAACAGCTGTCATATAACTTTTTTATTCCGCAGGTTCAAACAAACGATGCTCCGTATGATTTGTTGATTTAATCAGTCGTTGGTTTGCGGTAGTATTTATTAGCCAATTGATTCGCCTATACACGCCTTCGGTGTGACCGACACTTGTCTCCCTTCCTTGGGCTTTGCCCTTCACTCGTTATGGAAACCCTATACTGACTACTCCACTATCACTTCCGTTGTTTCGCTCCACTGTGAGGGTTTCTGTCTCTCTTGGCATTGCGAGGGTTTCAAGTTGGTTATCCCTCTCTTTGAGCTGGTTTCCTCGTCCGTTCTATTTGCATGTAACAATGTTGTCCTATGGTGCACTCACGGTAATCTTCGGTTCGCCTTCTGGTTAATTGAACCTTGTTGATAATGATTTCAGTTGGATTTGCTATTTGCTGTAGTTTGACTTCTCAACCATCAGTGTGCTTGTGACTCACCGTTCGCATTACTGCCTCGCAATGCTATAGTGTGGATTCTAACTTCAAAGACGGATCTTCTACCCGGTAGTTGCAACTTATTCTTTCTTGATTCAACCTCTTCAAGATATTTTTTCCTCGTTCTCACGCAGCGGCTCCTTGCGAGAAGGGTTTAAAGTTCTGCTCGATGTACCCCGTCTCTATTTTCTCCTTGGTCGTCAACGTCCGCCACTTCATCTCTCCGTTGAAGCATTACGCCCGTCCAGTTGTGACTAACATATTCGTGCATTCTTTTTGTTCTAGGTCTTCACACTTTCAAGTTCGATGCCGACTAAAACCTTGACCTACAATGGTAGGGCCTAATTTTAGTCTTGGATTTTACTATCGTTTCGTTGTAAATCAAATCATTCGTTGATTCGGCTCGTTTGAGTCCGTAAGAATTTAAGTAAAACCGGGAGGTTCGTTACACAATCGCTGGGCCTGGGCCGATTTCGCCGTGGCAATTTCTTCGTTGTAGAATGTGTCTTCGGTGAGGTTTCGGGTCGAGTTGTTAGGTCAGAGGTTACGGTTATCCAACCCCAACTCCGTACTTTCATTTGAATGTATTTATGTTGATTGATCTTATGGACAATTCAGGACTCGCTTTACAATAATTACATGTGGCTTTTTGTCAAAGTAAATATGAATGTCCAGTACGAAATTTTATTCTGTTCAAAATAATTATGAAACAAGTGGTTGTTGGTTTACCTGTAAATGGATGTTATTTCCTAAAATTCCTCCCTGCTCGTGACTGAAACTTTATCACCCGAAATAAATGGATTCAAATGGTTCAAATCCCAATGCACTGTTCTTTCTTGCTAATATCTTGTTTCTCCAACGTGTTATTTGGTTCACGCCTCTGTGCGCAATGGACTTCTCTCTCTTTACACCCATCTCGCATCGTGGAAAATTCTATCCGTATTACACAGAGGTTGGTATATATTACAAGAATGTAAAAATAATAATAAAACAAAGAATTGGTCACAAAAGTTTTCGCTTATAACAGATGGTCTTCCTTTCAGATATCAATTCAGTTTTGTTTTTTCTTGTAAAGAAGTATTTTGTTTCTTCTTTCTTTTTTTTCTCCGGGAAAAGTCTCGCACATTACATTATGTTTTTCGTTTTGTACACTTTACTCCTTTTCGGTTGAACTACCAACCGTTCTGTGTAACTACCTTTTCTAGATCAAATAAAATTTGTTAATTAACCTACGGTTTGACTTAATCTACCTAATCCTAATGTCTCCTTCCTCAACAACAAATAAGAGAGTGAAAAATAAACATAATAATGATAATCATAAAAAAAAACAATTCTCAGGTACTAAGACCTATTTGGAAAACATCATAACCAATGAGAAAACCTCGCCCAACTTTGTCTACTCCAATTCAAATGCTCCCGCATTAGGCTCCTGGGTAACAAAATCATGGCTCCGTTCCATGAGCTCGTCCAATCGACCAGCGCTTGGAATTTCGTCGCGTCGTCGAACTGCCCTCACAGGACGGTTCTTCCACTCGACTCGGGCATCAGAATATTCTTTCCCGTGTGTTCACATACGATTCACATGATACCCTCGATCTTAAGGGGCTTCGCCGCAGTATCCGCCTCAACCAACAACTTGCCAACTTGGGTGTCCCGTTTCCGGCCTTGTCGCCCTATCGTCTTTAGGACCTGGCAACAGTAAGGAAACAAGACTACATTAAAAATGGGTGAAATGCCTATTCTTGGTGGCGTTCGTATTTCGTAAGCATTGCGTAAAACTTGCGAAGAATTTTGCAAGGGCCAATCTTTTAAACTTCAAGCTTGTTATATTCCCCTTCCCAAAAAATGTTCCCTCGTACAAGTGAGCAAGTACTTCATCCCCAACATTAAATTGAACTTCCCCGCCTTTTTAAATCTCATTCTCGATGTTTACATCTTTGATCATAATCCTGCAATTTTAACTTTACTTGCTCGTGTAAATCACTCATCGCTTGAGCGAAATCTTCCCCATCTGCGCTTCTTTTTTCAAGTTTCCCCAAATCCCGCAGCTTATGTACTCCACGAGGATGCATTCCATACAGAATCTGAAAAGGACTGTAGCATGTGCTGCGATTTGGTGAATCATTGTATGAAAATTCCTCTTGAGCAAGTACGCGATCCCACATTCGCAAATTTTCACCTATCAAACTTCGTAGTAGGTTTCCCAAGCTCCTGTTCACCACCTCCGTTTGCCCGTCAGTCTGTGGATGATAAGCGGAGCTAAAATTTAATTGGGTGTCCAAATTTTTCCACAGGGTATGCCAAAAGTGTCCTATAAACCACACATCCCTGTCAGAAATAATGGACCTCAGCAATCCATGCAGTCTAATAATCTCTCGTGGAAAAAAATGTGCTACGTGAGTAGCATCACTAGTTTTTCGGGACAGTATAAATGCCATTTTCGAAAATCTATCCACTACCACCATTACCGAATCGAACCCCGCCGTGTCCAGGCGTACCTAAGAAAATTACAAACTCGACCGAGTCCCACGGTCTACTCTCGAATGGGAAGTGGCGTATAAAGTCCCGCATTTTGACCGCCACCTTTCGCTAACTCGACACATTTTACACCCGCTTACATACCGCACATCCCGTCGCAACTTTGGCTAGTAATAAAAATGCTCTACCTCGATATAATGTTTTGTCTATGCTGAAGTGTCTCGCTAGACCTCCACCGTGCTTTTCGAATAATTTTCTCCCCGCATTGAACAACATTTCGGGAATGCACAATCGGTCTCCTCCCTAAATAACAATACTTCGCAGATTATAGTCCAACCATGGACTGCTGTTCCGCAGCAAATGGTTTTGACAAGCCTCATGGGCCTCCTTAAAATCTCGTATATGTCTAGTATAAATCCTTCAAATGCTCAAAACCCAAAGACCTACACCATGCTCTCCCGTAGGAGCAAAGCTCTCTACCAATGCATCCGCCACCTTATTGACCTGTCCGCTAATATGTTTCAATACAAATGTAAAGCTCGTAGATATTCCACCCACTCTACATGCTTATGATTCAACTTATGCCGCCGCACAACATACTGTATGCGTAAACTATCGAAAATAAAACGAACTCATTACCTAAAAAAATAGTGCCTGCAGTTGTTTCAAAAGTCAACGATTGCATAAAATTCCTTGTCATAAGATGAATACTTGCCTACTTTTGTTCCGCTTCACCGAAATAAGCGACCGGTATGTCCTCTGGCTGGCACGCCCCCAATGGCTTACCGCCGCATCACAAAGAACTTGAAAAAAAATTTGCTGAAATCTAGCAATCTCAAACAAATCGGTCTCTCGTTGATCTTCTTTCTTTAAAGTCTCGAAACCGTTCTCTCGTCGTCACTCAAAGAAAAGGCCGATTTGCCTTCTTAATTGTGTCCAACATGGGTGCGCATCCCCACTAAAATCTTTGATAAATTTCATGTAAAAGCTTGCTAATCCATGAAAGCTTCGAACCTCGAACAAACTCTTTGGGGATGGCCAGTTCACTATAGCTGCAATTTTCTCTGGGTCCATCTTTAACTCATTTTCTCAGAATCCATTAAAATTCAAGATAATCAATACTCCTGCTGGGAAAACACATCTTTTTCAATGACAAATAATATCACGCATCCTTTCAACACCACAACATGTCAAGTGTCTTCTTTCTGCTTTTCTCTGAAAACTAGCCATCTAACATGTAATCACAAATTTCCCAATGAACTCTTTCAGCACTTCATTCATTACGTGCATAAATGTACTAGGGGCGTTACTCAAACCAAATGGCATCACCAGCCATTCGTACAGCCCTTCATTTGTCTTGAAGGTCGTCTTCCATTCATCCCCTTCCCGAATCTGGATCTGATGGTAACCACTCTTCAATTCAATCTTCGAAAAATATGCTGCCCCACTTAAACAATCCATCATGTCATCCATTCGCGGCATGTGGAAACTCGTATTCCATCTTCTCTAACTGTTAGTTTCTCAGTTCCCAACATTCATTGAGTTCACCAATTTTTTAGAGCAAACTGTCAGAATCTATGACAGGACTATGCTCTCTTCTGAATGTACCTCTTTATCACAAATTCCTGCTCTGTCCCAATTCTTCATTATGGGATCTTTGTGGCTCACGATAAGTCGTTTATTGTAACAGCTCTGTATAAAATCTGCATACAACGCTTCCAGTGCTTCTTCTAGCAATTCTGCTGTGTAAGTCATCTACTATGATATCGCCAAAATCCTGCAGCATGTCTTGGATCTCCTCCGGCAGATCTGTGATATTTGTGTGCAATACTACTGTCTTCGGTCTCCTCACAACAGCAAAATTAACATCATTATCCTCAATCTGCTTCAAGAACTCTTTTCCGCCCACAAGTAATGCCTTTACTCCACTAGCTTCTGATGTGTTTTCCTCCTTGATGGGCACAAGCGTGTGCTTTATTCCATCCTTGAAAAACTTGTAACATTTTGTGTTCCCATCATGAACTACTTTTAGGTCATATTGCCAGGGCCTTCCTAACAGTATATGACAGACATCCATTGGCATAATGTCGCAGATAATTTTATCCTTGTATCTGCCTATCTGAAATTCTACTTCACATTGTTCGTCCACTAACAGTTGATGCCCCTTTTGTAGCCACGACACTTTGTAAGGGGTGGGGTGCTTCAGCCTTTTCAGCCCCAATTTCTCCACCATTTCTGTGGCCACCAAATTATCAGTGCTCCCACTATCAATTATCAGTTTGCAGCACTTACCCTGTGACTTGCAAACTGTCCGGAACAAGGCCTTTCTTTGATCCGGTTCCACAATTTCTTTCGTTGGCTTAATCAGCACCTTGTTTAGTACCAAGGCTTCCCCTATCTCTGGTGCATTTTCCACTTCCTGGGGAGGTGCTTCCGCCTCCTCCGTTTGGGCAACATATGTTCCTCTCCCTCCTGCTGGTTCTCCCTCAGGACATTCATACGACTTGTGCCCCCACTTGTGGCACCTATAGCACTGGACAGCTCCTCTGCCACGACCATTACCTCTTCCTCGCTGGTATGGTCGTCCCCCTCTAGTGCTATTATCCTTTTCTGTTGTTCCTGCAGACTTGGAACTGTTGCCTTCTTCATTGGAACTTGTACCTCTGCCTCTGCCAAAAGCCTTCCCCTTTCCTCTGCCAAATCCGCATCCTCTTCTGGAATTCTGCTTCCTGGTTATTTTATCTTCCGCTTTTAAGGCACATTTATAGGCCTCATCTAGGGTCCTGGGTGAAATAATACTGATTTCGTCCAGTATTTCTCCCCTCAGCCCATTTACAAATCTCGTTGTTTTTTCGGGTGTGTCCTCTATATATCCCGCCCTTAAGTTCAACTTGTAAAAATATTCCGTATACTCCTTTACTGTTAACCCCCTTTGCCTCAAATTTTGTACTTGCCTGTACAGCATAATATGATAATATTTGGGCAGAAATTTTTCTTTCAGCTTGGCCTCCATCCTGGCCCACTTTTTTATAGGTTGTTTATTCAGCCTTTTCCTTTCCGCCTGAATGTTGTCCCACCACAAGGACGCATGTCCTTTCAGCTTGGTGGCAGCGAATTTCACTCTCTTTTCCTCGCTGATTTCTTCAAAATCAAAATATTTATTCACTTCACTAAGCCAATCTAACAATACATCTGCTGACAAACTTCCGTCATAAGTAGAAATTTCATGTTTTGGCTTATGACTGGACAACAAAACTGACCTCAATAATCTGAGTTCAGGTCCTTCCCCTTCAAAACCATTTGTCGCTTCTGCAACTTCTTCGTCACTATCATCCCCTCCTTCAGGGTCTCTTATCCTTCCAGCTTCTATTGCTGCCAATCGCGCATTCAAAATGCGGATTTTCTCCCTCAATCCTTCGTCTGCTACTCTTCGTATCGCTCTTCCTCTTCCTCTTCCTCATCTACCAACTTCCATTTTTTGTCTCTGTTCACTACAACCTAGCTCTGATACCACTTTGATGGGGCCCGGCCCTCAAGCCCGACTTGTACTTCAATAAATTTATAAAACTACAAAAAAATTTGGTCATTCACCTTCGGGTTTGTCACAACAATAATGCAATTCTTGTCGACTCCATAATACACGTCATTTTACTGCCAATTAACTGGTCACACAGCTGTTTCGTAATCTTATTTGATCCGTGGTTCAATACAGCAGATGCTCCGTATGATTTGTTGATTTTAACAATTGTTGGGTCCGGATGGTTTTATTAACCAATCGCTTGGCTTGTACACACTTCCAGTTTAATCGACACTTGTCACCATGCTTTGGATTCTGCCCTTCTGAATTTCTAAAACCCTATATCAATAACTTCACCGTCATTTCAACCATTTTTGCTCTTCTATAGTGATTTATGTTTCTCCAGTGTGATGAGGGTTTCAGGCTTGTTAATCTTCCTTTGAGCAGGGGTTCTTTCCGTCCAGCTCCATTTGCATGTATTAGTTTTGGTCCGAGATGGCGCTCACGATAATCTCCCATTCATCTTTTTGCTACCTGTCCTCTGGTTATGATGATTGTAATTGAAATCGTTGTTTGGCACTGTTTAACTTCTTTACCATTTGCAGATTTTTCACTCGTCCCTCTCGGCGTTACAATTTAACTATGCTGTGATGATCTCCAGCTTCGGCACGTCTCTTCTCGAGCAGAAGGTAGTTTTTCCTTCTCTAATTCAACACCTTCTACATATTTTTTCTGTTCTCATGTATTGGCTCCTTGCAAGCATGGTCCAATGTTCTCGTCCGATGATTTGTTTCCTGTCGGTACCCTCGTTCAGGTATACGCCTGTCCATCCGTCTCTGTCATAAGTCTTCAGTTGTTTTTGCCATATGGTTTTTTTAACTAACAATTTTTGTGCTCTTTCGTTGTAGGTTTCAGGTCTCCACCTTGGTCCGTTGCTGACCCAACCCTCGTTGTTTAACCGGGTAGGATCAATCCTGATCTTCGGCTTTTGTTCTCGTAATCTGGCTGTAAGCTTAGTTAGTCTGTAGCTTCATTTTCCTGTCTCAAGTCTGTAATGAAATTTTAAATGCTGGAGATCTTTTGTTCTGTAGCCACTGGCTCACAATCCTTACGCTCAGCCGTTCTTTGTCGTGGTAATTTTCTGTTGCTACAGATTTGTATTTCTGTAGGTTTCTGTGTCGCTTGTTAGGCTGGAAGTCACGGGTGTCCAAACCCTGACCGGTATTTGACTTACTCTAGCACATGTTTGTCGACTTCTCTATGGACAGTTCAGACTCGCTATAAAATGTTTCTATGTTGCTTTTTTTTATCAATGAAAACACGATAGTTCCAAATGAAATTTATTCTATTCGGGAGAAATTTGTAAATAATGCAATTTTCGGCTTAACTATAAATGGATGGTGTTCCAACAGTTCTTTTACTCTCTTTTTTCTGATGCTATCTCGCCAATAGGTTGTTAGTCCGCACCTGTGCGTGCGCTAGGACCCCTTCTCGTTCCACCTATTTCAATACTATGGCGTATTTTCCTGGTAATGGTTCGTAGACATAATACAGTAAAGAAAAATAATGGAGAAGTATAGTCACAGACACCCTCTGTTACACAGATGATTTTCCATTCAAATAGCAATTCAACCTTTATTTTTCTGTAAAAGGAAATTCTTTCTTTCTTTTCTCCAGGGAAGGAAAAAAAGCTGTCAAATTACATCGTATTTTCCTTTTTATACATTTTTCTCCTTTTCGGTTGAAGTACCAACCGTCCTGCATAACTACCTTTTCTAGATTAAATAAACTCTATTTAACTAATCCACTGTTTGACTTAATTCTATCTAATCCTAATGTCTCTTTCGCAATAGTGAATAAGAAGGTGAAAAATAAACATACTAATGATAACATTAAAAAAAAAAAACAATTCTCAGGCACTAAGACCTGTTCAGAAAATAACATGACCAATGAGACAAAACCTGTCCAACTTTGTTTACTCCAGGTCAGTCAGATGCTCCTGCATCAAAACACAAAACAAAACATCGACAACAAGTGTGCTAGTGCCATTATTGTTTACGAAGGATAAAGTAATTTACCTCTCCAACATAGGAGGTGTTGTTAAATTTAACTTGGAAAATACAATCATGTCTCTAGAGAGTCCAACTCCTCCACTCACGAGTTTACCAATGCGTGGACATGTTTCTTTTAGTTTATAGAAATGGAAGATGACTGCCTATTGAATTTCACAAAACATTGTAATCTCCTAGAAATCATGGTCATAAAAACAACTACTCGAATGTAACTATAAGTTTGAAAAATATTTTTTGTTTTTGCAGGTTTTTCTTCAAAATTTTATAAATACTTCCCTATGTCAAAATGATTTTGTGTCAGTTTTGAAGGGATTGGTAGATGGATAATTGAGATTTCGTAGACATTTATTTCCCAAAATAAATATGAGTTTTCATTGTAAATTTAAGGTGGGTTTGAGAGAAATTTGTTACCGTTGTTAAAATAATTTTTCTTTGAGGTTTGATGGGATCATGTTGGCACCTTAAAATAATTAGGGGATAAATTTTCTTTGTCTTGGTGTAAATTTTGTTGGATTTTATTTAATATATGACGTTGAGCTCCCAAGACACAATGATAACATCAATGATTATTCAGCAAGAAGTGTTTCACCTTCTCAAATTTCCTTTTCTCAAGCCATATAAGAAAAATAAATTCATATGTTAGAGGGTACCATAGGAATTGAGTTGTTGAATTATCCATGCACATCCACTTACTCAAGTGTGTACCCTTATACAACCTTAAAACATCCTATAAAATAACTTGCAACATAGTTCAAACATATGCTTCCTCCATCTATGTTTTAATGTGCAACATAATCAATTCACAAAATTCTAAAGTGTTGTTAATCTTATATCAATTACGGGTTATCCTACACCATAATCCATATGCACTACTACAATCACAATGATGATTCCACTTTCAAATGCATGTTGGTTTAACAAAATATCAACTATGTGAACAATGTAAATGATGATCCCATTAAATGCTTGATGGTCCAACAAAATAGTGACCATATCAATAATGTAATATCTATAACTTTGCATTTGGTCACGTGGAACAATAATCATCTTGTTTATGTTGGTGAAGAGATCACAAATTCAACCATTCATCCAATATATCACTTCAATCATTCATGCAATATAACACATGTAATTTCATATCAATAATGGGTTATCTTATACCATAATCCACATGCACTACAACAATATCAAATATGATTCAACTTTAAAATGCATGATGGCCTAACAAAATAGTAATCATGTCTATAACAAAATATATATAGCTTTGCATATGATCAAAAGGACTAAAAATCATCTTGTCTACGTTGGTGAAGGGATATGAATTTACAACCTTCAGTCATTCATCCACTATAGTGCATTAACCATTCATCCAATATAACACAAGTAATTTTTCAAAAGGGAAAGATAAGGACAAGGACTATCAAAATTCTCTCTTTTCTAATAACTCAAATAGGTTAAATTTTGATGTTTGAGCATTCATTATAGTTATGTGGTATTAATGTTTCAGGGCATCATTCATCCACATCCAAGGGATTTTCATGGATTCTTAATCCTCAACTTTTTGAAAAAAAAACATGGAATCGAGTCAAAATTTAGTTTTTGTTTTTGCCAAATTTCAACAAGAATTGAACTTTCAAAACTGTTTTAGGTAATCCTTATACTACACCTTATCTTAGAATTTACAAAATTAATAGCATGCTTGTAAAACATTGGTATTTCCCTATAACTTTATAGTTGTATATGTTTATCAATTCCAATAATATTGATGCATGCCATTCATAATATGTATATATATGTCTTATTCTCTAGAATTCATGTATAATCAATTAACTAGATATTTCAATCTTGAATTCTAAGTCTTAAGGTAATTTCATTTCAAATGTTGGACATGCTTTTCCTTATTCACTATAGTAATTTGACATGAAGCATAAATATCCATAATTTAATATGGTATTAGTGTCAATTGAACTTATTATATTATAATGGTGCTCTAGAAAATAGAGCATGTTATTGGGAGCCAATGAGTCACGACTCTTGCAACCTATTGAGGTGATGACCCTCTTATGCACTTTGGACTATGGATCTCACATGAACCACTAATTTTCAACCTTTAATTGAATTATATTAGTGACCCACAAAAATATTTTGATACATAATAATGAAACCACTGCCACCAAGGTTCAAGGTTAAATTCTCATCCTAGCAATGCACACTAATATTTTTGTCTTCGAATACTTTATTTTCTTACGCATAAGTTGTTTGGTGTTTATTTGAATAGATGGTTTCATATCTCTAATTGAATTGTAATAGTGACCCATGAAAGTATCACAATACATTATGATGCTCTATTTCCTTGTACTCCAATAGTCATTAGAAAATTCTCCTTATAAATTACCATATTATTGTTCTTGACAGCTCCATTAAAAATACTAAATTAAATTGACTTAATAAAAAATGAGTTACCTCAAAAACTCATTACATTCTTCCCTATTATGTTCATCTAAATTTACCCTCCCTAAAAACTCTAAAAAAAAATCATTTCTTTAAAAAAACTCCAATATATGATGTAACTATTTGGCATTCCATTCCCACTTCGGGGTATGCTAGTCCATAACATTTCGATGTCACCGTACTTGTGCCAACGTCAAAGGAAAGACAAAAATGTTGGTAGTGTCAACTCCTCTCCACAAACCACCGACACATCTAAAAGGTGACTTACATTAGCTTTATGGGATGCTACCAATGTTCTTTCCAAAGGCATTGAATTATTTCCAAGTGTCCAATCAAATCATCTTGAAAACCTAAAACTATAGGGTTATCATAAATTCACAAGGGATCATAACTTTGAAGGGTTGTCAAATAATCATTTAAAAATAGAGTATGATTAAGTTTATGGCCCCAAGAGAGGAGTTGTATGGTACGCACAAATCAATCACTACCATACGATATATACATTATCCATTTGATTGCGGCTCTATCATATTTTGCGGTTCCTTGATACTCTACAAATTTATGTTGCCCTCGAAACCATTATTAGAGCCACCATTAAAAAAAAATGTCTCAATCCAGTGTGAATGATGCCTCTATATGTTAAATATATTAATTGGTACATGTAAAGTATGTTATGAAAAGATGATTATTTGAAAGAGTTGGGTTTTTTTGAAATACAACGTTTTGATACAAGGTTCTTAATATAATAACAATTTTGTGAGGCCCTCGCATTCTGTGTAGTCATTCTTCAAGGAAGTTTTCATGAAAGTACAATGGAGTTGGAAAAAAAATCATTATTATACCTGCCGAGGTAGGTATATAGTGATCGATAGATTGTTGACCGCATATTAATTGAGTTGATTTTTTTTATTTCATTATTTTAATTAAAGTTTTTGATTGTTTGAGTAGTGCAAACCTAGATGTTAACGTTTAATTAAAGTTTTGTTGTTGTTTGATTGGGAGACCAAATGAAGCTCTTATTGCGATCTCGCTTTCCATTACTCTATTAACTTTAGTTCCAATTATCATATCATATTGTAAGTTTTATTTTTTAAACCAGCTTCTAAGTATCCAATGACAAATATACAATATTAAATTCAGCAAAAACACGCTACAACCGTTGTTAATATTTATTCGACAGGTATATCGTCTGCAACGCAACGACTTGTTATAAAATGTATTGCTTTATTAAAAAGTTAATTTAAGCAAAGGATATCAGTGTTGCTATTTATTTATTTGAATATAAAAATCATATTAATATAAGTGGAATAGAAAAATCATAGTGGTTTTATTAAAAATTAAGAGTTTATTAAAGTAAAGGATAATAGTGTTGCTATTTATTCATATGAAAAGAAAAACTATGTTAGAAATTTTAATTGAGAAATTCGTTATTAGCTTAAGAGTTAGGTGTAATTCAAAATAAAGACATTTGTAAGAAGAAGCAATATGAAATTGAGGAATAATTGATGAGTATAAATCTATATCTCAATTTGATATTATAAGTGTTTATCATTATGAAGTAGACATAATTCTAGGTTCAATATAGATGCAAACACTTGATGCTTTCATCTTAAATATGAAGACAGTTTTTGAGATTTTGCTATAGTACAAAGAAGGTAACTTTGTAGGACTTTACAATGAAGTCATGCTCATAAGCTCCCTTATCAAAAGGCTTTAGAGATATCTCAAAGGTGGTCCTTTAGGATAGATGGAGGTTGATATAAAAGATGTAAATAGAATTTGACAAGGTTGTTGTTGATAAATATGAAGATATTTCCTATCGTAAGAATTATAGCCAAAACTTTATTACACAAATCAAGAAACTAAAAAGCGAAAAGCAGATGTAATGGGAAAAGCTAGAACAACTTATTAATAATAAAACTTTGATTGACAAAGAAACAATGATCGATCCAATTGAAGTAGAAGAATTGTTTGAGATTAAAACTCAATACATAGAGAAGGAATTGGCACAAATGCAATCAATACCCACACTTATGTTGGCATGCTATTATTTGATAAGTCAATAGAAGGGACAAATATTGATTGTGCCAACATTAAAGTAGAAGGATGCCTTATTCACATCCAAATCACAAGAGTCATATTAACCAATGACTCAATCAATATGATAAACTAAGTGAAGATCCTATTATAGTGAAAAAAGTTCATTTATAGAATTTTGTTGTTCCCTCACTCACAAAAGTCATCACCATAGATTTTGGTTACAAATTGAAATAGGGTGGCTTTACCCTTTAACAATAATAAAATCCTACTCCTTGCTTTGTAACTCATATTGTCATGTGTCATCAACCACCATATTTTTGAGAATATAGAATCACAAGAACATATCACAATCCATAAAAAGAAGACAAACTTTCCCATAAATTCTTTGAAGGGATAATTAATGTAATGAACACAAACACACACATAACATGTCAATTGAATATACCTTGAGTAGTTGTGGGATATAGTGTTATCCTCCCCACTTAGGTTTTGTTCTCATAAATGACATGTTGAGCTCCTAATGAGTGCATTATTTATTAACCTCCATCCTTATTGTTAACCTACCTTGTGCCTTGAATAATATAAGTTTTACTTTTGGTACCATCCTTGGAATGAGTGGAAATGCCTAGAAGGTTTTCCTTGGGATATATAATAATAATAATAATAAAAACTAACTAACATATCCTAGTCAAGGGTTATGACCTAACTAAATGGCATGAACTATCAACCAATGTTGTTATTTAATGTGTGTATACACTATGACATGGCATTGTATTTATCGTCTCTCATATTACATATTCAATAGATTATTTTAATTCCTAAGGATTGTGTTATATTATCAAGTTTATTTTGGATATTTGGTTCACGAATCAATTTGTTCATTTCATATTCAGTAAGTGAGCATTGTTTATTTCATCCTTACACTTACCCTCTTGGAGGTGAAGGTATACATTTGTGCCTTCCTAGATGTGAAGGTGTGCATTTGTGTACATAAACACATATCTTCACCAACCACCCTATGGTGGGAAAAGGTATGCATTTCTCAGGCATAAATGTGTTCATTTGTAATGGGTAAGAGTGGGCGATGAAGGTCTGCATTCGTCGTGCAATTTAGTCATTGTTTAATTATTTATTAACAACTCAAACTTGGCAATAGTAAGTTGTGAGCTTTATAAAGTTTTATTATTGAATTGAGTTAACTTGATTTTGAGTTTGACTCTTTGTTAACAAGTCAAGTTATTATGGTGAGCAAGATTTGTGAATACTAACATATGACATTGATTAGTGTATAACTCACAAGTTATTAACTCCTTAGAGTTCAGATTACAATCATATAGAAAAATCATCATCTCATCAACAACAAATATAAATGCCAAAATGGATAATTGGAAGCCCTCATTTTAAAAAATTCTTTTATAAATAGAAATGTTACACTCAAACCTGTAAATCACAAATTATCAATTACTCAAAATTTCAACTTACAATCATACAAAAAACTCATAAGCACTAAATATAAATGCCAAAAATGGAAATTGAAAACCCTCATTTAAAACATTTTTTATAAAGTAAAACTCTTACCCTAAAACCTCCTATAATCTTAGCATTAATCATAAGTCACAAATCATCAACTATTCAAGAGTTAAACTTATAGTCATATAATAATAATAAATCTCATAATACTGAATATAAATGCCAAAAAGGAGCCCTGGGAGTTAGCTCAATTGGTCGAGTTTCCTAGTTAAGCACATCTAATACTAAGGGGTGACAGGTTCAATTCTCTTGATGCTCTCAAGGTTAGGCTCCATGTTTGAGTGGGTGAGAAGTGATCCATTTTTGGTGGATCTGCCTGGAACAATATTTTGTGGACATAGTGAGTCACCAATATTTGGGGACCTTGAACCACATAGAGAAAAAAAATTCCCAAAAAGAAAATTGAGAGACCTCATTTAAAACATTTTTTTGATTTGCTATTACACTCAAACCCAATAGAATATTTTTTTTAAAGGAATAGGTAGCTTTATATTTATCAAACTGGAATCAGGTCAGGTCCTTTACATTTAGAGATTGCTCTATTTCAAGTCTTTACAAAAACTGTTCAAAATAGGTCTTATAGCTACCTTATTTGTTCATTTTTATTCTCCTTATTACACTTAATCTATAATTTTTCCAAAATACACCACATATTTTAACAAAACAACAAAAAATTTCATATGGAAATATAAAAATCTACTACCCAATTCCTTCCATCTCATCGGAAGGACTTTATTCCTGATCCATTTTTTTGCTAACCCCCATAGTGGGAATCATAGCTTCCTCATTATGCTTTTCTTCTACTTCCATGGCAAACTAAACATCAGACGAATATGCATCTTCTAGCCTGAAGACTTCCTTCAGAACGCCAACCATTGTTGTTGCCATCATGACATCTAGATTTTCCATTTTAAGGTTCTAGTTAATTAATTTAGTGGTCAGTATATCCACAAACTTATGCAAATGCTTGAAATCCTCCTGAATTTCAGTCAGTTGACAGGTCACCACTAGTAATTGAGAGCAAGCTTCCTGTATAATTTTCTCCCTTATATTTTCCACCAGCATCGCTATTTCCTCCTCGAAAAAAGCCATATGTTCCTCTGAGATAGCACACTTTCATGTTTAAATGTTGCATAAGACTCCTTATATTCTCAATATGTTCCTTGCCATCTTATTGATGGTGTTGGATTCCGCAAACATTGTAATGGGATCTCCCTTATGTGAAGTCCCAATTATACCTCACCCTGTTTGGTGTAGGAGTCCCATCCAGGCATACAGTATGACCACCATTGGAATGCCTTGGCTACAACTAGACATAAGAAATTACAATTCCTCTTTGGGCCAACAAGGGTGTGAGGTTTGTGAGACACACAATGTAAGGTGTACTCGGAAGATTTACACGACTGGTGAGAGAAATGAGCCATCGGTAGAAAAGTAATAGTACTATCCTAAAGGGAGACCCAGGGGAAATGAGAAAGGCTTGTTGAGTATCTGCAGGTTAGTCTGCATAGTAAACAACAATCGTTAAAACATAACAACATTCATTCAACAATGAATATAACTAAGCAACAAACTAATTCATTGACTTATTATGTGAATAAAGCAACATATACATACACATAACCAAAATAGTCCAACTACATCTATGATACATGTCCGAAGGAATGTCGGCTCATTGAGCTTCTGATTATAAGCATAAGATCCCAAGAACATTGTTATATGCATGAAGCAATGTATCCAGTAGTGGAACACAAAGCCACAACTTGCTTAGCCAAAGAATAATCTATTTCCTATGTGGTATAAGAGAAGCCAAGGCTAAGCCTCCAAAATCATGGCCAAAATCCCTTTCCTTGAGTTATGGGGAGCTATTTATAACAAATACAATGACCTTGGAGCTTCCCCATGATTATTTGACTTCTATGACTATTGATATTCTAGCATGACTCATTACATTCCAATGTGTGGCTTTTCATATTCCACATGTGTCCCTTGGACTTCATTACATAACATTTATTACATAAGACAATTTACAAATGAGATTGTGGCCTAATAAGCTAAAATCGTTAAAAGAAAAAACTCATCAAATTGATAGATCATTTTATTTTTCATGGAGTTCATTTTTGATGTAGGTGTGCCATGCTCTTAACTCCTTCGTGGTGTCTTTGATCCGATTTGGAAAGTCCCCTTTGTAGCGCATATTCACCTCCAATGCCTCTAATAGTATGTTCATGGAGCTTGACTGTACATTATTCCACATCCATGAAAGCTTCTTGTGTGCTTTGATTGGTGCAAAGGCATATTGTTGAATAATGTCCTTGGTGACCTCCAAGCCTTCCCATTCTGTTGATTGTAACTTGATTTGTTCAATGTAATACCTATTCTCTTGGAAGATGACCTCCCTCCCTCTGATTGCTTCAAGGGTTCCGATGGCGGGCATCCCGTGTTTATGATTTAGAGACTCGGACCCATTATGTAGATAGTTGTAAGTAGCCATAGTATTAACTGGTTGTGCTCCAAGGTGAGAGTAATTTTGTAGGAAGAGTCTCAATTGAACTATTTCTATCTCAGCGGAGACTTTGTCTTTCCTTTCCACATGTTGCAGAGCATCTAAATATTTGGAAACCCACTCCTGCATCTGATAAAATTCTATATTCGTTATCTTCGTGAGTTTCACCACTTCCTATTCATTCTTCTGAATGCCAACGATAGGGGCCATGACCTGTTGTATCAATATCATCTTGTCATATAGTCATGTCATGGTATCCTCCATTAGTCCCAACTCTTCTAGCATGGTTTACTGCCATTCTGCAGTATTGATGTTATGTGATGATAGTTGTTGGTTCTCTGTTGATAGGTGTTCTACATATTTCTTCATTGCAGCCAATTCTCTTCTCAGCCTGCAATTTTCATTCAATAAGTACTTTGAGTTGTCATGTGTAGTTGTAGAGAATGCAACATTTTCTTCCATAAGTTCCCTTGTATTTCTTCTATTGTTGGAGGTGGTCACCTTTTTTGTTTCTACTAAGACTCAATTTTGAGGATCATTTTGAAAGTATCTATATCTTTGTTGCATGATCCTATTCTTGATTTGATCAAATGTTACATTGCAAACATATGTGGCTTTGTCTACTGGTAGAGGTGTAATCCCCATCTCTATGAATGGAATATGGCCTCCTGTAAGTGGTTGTTCACCTGGAGCACTCGGATCATCATCCTTTGGTTGGTTGGTGTCTTCTTCCTCACACTACTCCTCCTCTAGTTCAGGAGTCAATTTTTCTTCTTCCAACATCTGTGCAGCTTCCTCCTCCTGATACTGCCTCTATTTTTCTTCCTCTATCTATCTCCTCTCTTCTTCTTCTATCGTTTGCTTCTCAAGAAACTCAACCTACTTCTTGCTCTCCTCTTTGGCTCTATTTTTGTAGCTCATGTGTTTAAAGGATCATCCTTCCATTTGTTTCTCTATCCCAATGAATACCTAATCCTTTTCCTGGGAGCTAGCTTCTTTACCTGAGGTGTAGTTTCCTTCTCCTCATGTTATTGCTCCTGCAAGTTCTGAGTTGTTGGACGGTGGGGTGAACTAGTCTTCATGGTTGTATGTATCTTCATTTTAGCATTGTACCAATTCTTTAAATTTTCATCTTCTAGTATGCATATTGATGAATATCACATGTTATGATTGATCCTTTGACAATGTGGCCTCATAATTCGCCTAGGATCATATGCATGGAAGTATTTTGTGGAAAAGTGTAGGTGCTTCAATTGTTATATTTCAGTTGTTAATTCCTTATGACTCTTTAATTCATACAATCTAATCCTCAATGGAAAGAAAAAACAAGGGGATTTCTTCCTCTTGTGAAGAGTTCCCGACAAACCCTTGTCTAGCTTATTTTCCACTTCATGCATGACCACCTTGTTTGTCACATATTGCGACAAAAGATGAGGGGTTGTTTGGCATTTGAAGCATCTAATATATCTTCCCTCAAAAGCTGCAAACCATCCTGTGATATCTTGAAGTGACTCCTTCAATTGATTAGCCATGCATGGCAGATCGATGTCGAATATTAGGCGATAAATAAATGCAAATAAGTGTTCGACCAATCTCTTGTATGTGCCTCTAAAACTTCCCTTCTGATAACACCCTGCAATGGAAATAAACTAGGAACTTCTATTTGGGAGTCTACTTCCAGTATAGTTTTGGAAATGCATATTGTGCACAGATTCCATCCAGAATAAATGCAG
Source organism: Pinus albicaulis (assembly GCA_034641835.2). NCBI lineage: Eukaryota > Viridiplantae > Streptophyta > Pinopsida > Pinales > Pinaceae > Pinus > Pinus albicaulis. Next base: position 525,531,635 of record CM076569.1, read on the forward strand.
ACATACTTTGGCATGCCCCACCTATCTATACAATTCATATGGTAATATATCCTCCCAATTGAAATCTTTGACACGTGTCACCACCAGATTGAGCGTATATATCCAATTTTCTAGGAACATTTCAATGTTCTTGTGCCAAAACATCCAACAGTACATAGCTATCTAATACCGATATACGTCTCTCAGGATATTTATTGAACAAATTGTTTATGGGATATGGTGAAACTTGGCAGGTTCTCGACACCACTTTTTAATAACATTAGTTGTGTCGAGGGTAGCCCATTTTGTGTAGAATTTTTCATTTTCATATTCATTGGGCTGGAGCATCTTATAATATGTTTGCATATCCTCGCCATAATATTTGGCGAGGTGCCCACCACTCTCACTCTAAAGCACAAGGTGAGATTCATTCATGTGTGTGATTATCAATTCAATAGCTTCAGCACATGGCATGACTGGGAATCTACATGTGATATTTTGTATCCTGGAATTCTTGATGTTGATGTATGCATGAACATCTTCTAAGTCCTCAGGAAACTTCTTCTACATGAATTTGTTATAGATGTTTCTCCATGTGAACTGTGTACCCATGTTGATGAAACATTGTGTATCTGCATATATATGAATACTTGGCTTTACAACTTTGATACGCTCATTAGTGCTCACTTTTGAAATTTCTTTAGAGGTTACTTTATGAGATGACATGTCTCCAATAGATGATGAAAAAGTGTTAACACTTATGGCACGGACACTTGTTTGTGGAATCACACTCATAGTGACAAGATCAACTTAAAACAACTAACTATGCAACAATACTTATAAGTCACATTTAAAGAACCATCACAGATGACAGATCACGAAAAAATATGAATGACAGCAAAAAAAACTTGCATGCAAGCAACATACACATGAAAAATAGGAGGGAACGCTTTCAAAATAGGAATGGCATATGCAAGGTCATTCGGGGCTTCGAAGTGCGCTTATGCACTCAAGAAAGAAGCAAAAATCATCTAGGGTGCACTATATAAAGACTAAGGGTGGAAGGAATATGAAAAAATACCTTTAAGTCTTCCCTATGCGCCCATGCATTGTAGGAGACAAGGAGGGCACATTGTTGCACTCTGAAGGGACGAAGGATGAAGGAACTAGAGATTCAGGTCTTCAAAGTGCGCCTTTGCGCTCAACGAAAAGGAGGGTGCATTGTCGCATGATGAATGGATAAATGGTTACGATTCGTGCCTTCGTGGTGCACCAATTAACTCTAAAGTAAAGAGGCTGCATTATAGCACTCCGATGGGTCCAAGGGAAAATCTTCATGCCTTTATGATGTGCTCATGCGCTGAGGAATAAATATGGGTTACACATGGCACAAATTTCGAGGCTAAAGGAGCTTCGAGCTCAGGAAGTGCACTCTACCTGAAAAGAGCCCAAAAACACGTTCAAATAACATAATTAAATGCTAACATGAGAAAGATAAGGGCTTGCAAGGATTTATAGTTATTATCGCATCCATGGTGGAAGAAGAGGGGTTTCAAGAATGTGATGAGTTTCTTACATGCAAGAGTGAATGAATACTTGCAAGATGAAGGTTCAATTGAAACACCAACAAACACAGTGCAAAACAAGTGTTTGACAACAAGAAAAGCAATATTTGACAATGGAATCATGAAAAACGGTAAAATATTAAGCATGCAAACGTACATACTGCACTGGTTGATGAAGAACTTCTTGATTCTCCAGTTGTGTGCCCAAATCAGATGAAATGATGATGGAACGAATGATTAACTGAGTTATTTAAATAAATTAACAAGAAAAAAATATTCATGCATGAGTGCCACTTGTCGTCACATGAAAGGATTATTTAAGAAGGAGGTAAGGTGGTTCCTATTTTTGAGGAGTACACCCTCATGCAACAAGTTTGGTCATGCGTGAAACTAAAGAGGGAGCATGTCTTAGACCTGAAGGAGTGTACCCAAGTAGGGCGCACTTGCTCATCCTTAATGAATGCACCCAACTAGGGCGAATTTCTTCAACTCGAAGGAGTGCGCTCACCTCAAGTGAAAGCCTTCATCAACTCAAAGTGTGCTTTTGCTTTTTGTGAGAGATTTTCTTTCTTTTTTATAGTTTTTTTGTTTTTTTTATTATGTGCTTGGCTAAAAGCAAAGTTTCTAAGTCAAGAAGGACAAATAAACTTACTAACTCGAATGCTTCTAATGGTTAGGTGACAATAATTGAGACACATTTACTTAGGAGGATGTGACACTAGGAGAAAACACACAAGTAACAAATCAAAACACATGACTATGCAAGGGGGCTTGAAACGAAAATTAGCATAGGCTCAAAAATCGACATAGGCAAAAAAATTGGAGGGTCGTTGTCGCAACGAAAACATTGGCGACATACTGGGAGAACCCCAACTTCCCTGAAATGGTTTCATTGTAAGCACAAAGTCTCATTTCTCTAGGAATTATTGATTCAATCCATGAGTTATGTTCAACTCCCCACTATACCCGGTTAAAGATATAATCTTCCCTATTCCATTACTCGGCATATCACAACAACATGTATAACAAGCTATATCAATATGTTGTCGATGTAAGTAAGGGTAAATAGTATGGCGAAATAAAAACAATCAAAGTGCCATTTTTACATCTTTGGCATTTCTCTGTTGCCAGCAAGCTTGGATAGTACCCCGACGGATTCGCTTCGGGAACACAAATGTTGCTTCACTGTAAGAAATCCTAGAAAGTACCCCGACGAAGTCTCTTGCTTCACCTCCCTATGAAGGAACCATTTCTCTTATTTCACCCTTTTATTTTTTCATTATTTAATACGGTTGTGCATGGGCACTTATTGTTTTTTCATGGCCAGAAGAGGGATCCTGACTTATTGAGAAAAGAAGAGGTTGTTCCTTCAGAGACTAGTTTTAGACCTTTGATGCTTTAATCACTAAAAATTTTCCCCTTATATTATTATACATAGAAAGATAAGTAAGTACACACCATTTTTTATGGGACCAAGTGTGGGAATGAGAATCCTAAAATAGATATGATTTTCCTAGTTTGCTTACAGCTTTTCGATTGAAGGATTGTATTTTCCATCAGAAAATCAATGACTTGAAAGATGTAAACCAAATCAAGGAAGAGGGTGAAAGATAAGAAAATGGTTGTGTGTTGCTACAACTGGCCTTTTACAAAATATTATACAATCCATCTCAAAGCTCAAAACCGACTCATTCAAATACCAATCAAACTAAAAGATTAGAATTAAAACATAAAAGTCAACAGAACAGTGCAATGAATCTAATTATATGCAATGTAGCCTAGCCTAAGTTAAATAATTCAAGGTCAGATCATGTAAAATGGAACTTCCAATAGCCATAGGATATGCTCCCAACCATTAGACTAAAGGATATGATTATGAAGAGTCGACATGAAAAGCAGTGCAATGAACAAGAGAAACTCTGAAAACATCTACATTGACCGACAAAAACAAGAAGTAAAACCACAATAGTGTATCACACTCGAATTTTCTACCACACATTAACTTGACAATAATAATAATCATTTGGCCTATGAGCGTATGTGACTCGACAAAGCGCATGCAAGTACAAGCCATGAGACACAGGCCGATATTGAAAGGATTCTTCTAATGAAACTGTGATCGGATAATGGACACAACCTTTAGGGAAATACACACAAGAAAGACTACAAAAAGAAAAATCCATGTCATAAACCATGTCATCAGGTTGACCACAATCCAAGTTGTCATGCACGTGAAATTCTTTGATGGATGATGTAAGAGATTCATTAAGATTAGTCCCTACTCCTAGACTACATACTGGAGATTTAATTGAAATGGGATGAAGTGGTGGATTCTCAATATTCAAATTTAATTTAATTCCTTGAGGATTGGAAATATTTATGTGAATAAAATAATCATCCCTCACGAAGGCATCATCATCCCATGTGTTGACATCAACGAAAAAGTTGTGCAAAATAATTAAAAACTGACCAAAATCACAAATATCGCCAAGGTGACAGGGACCTTACATAACCATCATCCTTAGTTGAGGTGCCATACTCACCTGAATCGACTCTGAATTCTGACAAAACATGGTCAATTGCTTATTAAAACAATATTCAACATTTAAATCATGATTTTCAACAAAAAATAAATGTTCAATACTAGTGTAAAATTCTTCGATGATAAGCATGTCATATTCTTGATCGAAAGGAGATACACATGAAAGAAAATATTCGAAAATTGTATCAGACTCCTTTTGAAACTCTTGCAAATCCAAAATTTTCATGTGGGAACAAATATTTACCTAGATTACTTGAACGACCATTACCATATAATTTAGAAAGAATAAAATCATCATGGCCATGATCATCCAAGGGTTCATATTATTTAACAGGTGAAATATTGATGGGAGGAATATCAAGGTTTGAAGATAGTTTATTGATGAGGTCGAATGAATCACCATCAAATGATAGACGAGAGAGATAAATAAGTTCTTCATCTGTAATATGATTTTTCGATTCAATAATTCATCTAGATCCAACATATGCAACATCAAAGGGAGGAGGACATGGGACAAAGAGAATATTTGGTTCTTCTTCCGGATGTTGAAATTCTTCTCAATCAAGAGGATCTGATTCAAAATATTTCGTTGACATCCAAACTAATAATCAAAACTTCTCATCCAAGAATTTTCAATCCACGTCCTCATCTGGAAATTGATAACAAACGTGAAGGAACCAATCAACAAAATTATTAAGAGATTCAGTCAATTCCATTTTGATTTGATCAATTTCATTAATAACATCCTGATACTCATATTTATGTAAAACTTGATAAAGATAATTAACCAAGTGATCGAAAGATGTGATAGAAATAGTGGGTAAATAATAGCACCAGTCCTTCGCACGACCATCCAATGTAAGGGTAAACAATCATTCCGGGATTTCTTCTGAATAAACACCATTCAAGAAGCAAAATTGAACAAATTCAAAAACGTAACCAAGGACAATTGGTGTACCCTATCGTGACAAGTCATGTAAAAATTCCACAAGAATTGAAATATCTAAAGCTTTTGTTAAACACCTCGGTATTATGATTTTGGATGAATCCATTGAAGGTAAGAGGTTCAAACAGACTTCACAGGCTCAACTTGTCATCTATCCCTATTTCTAGTGCCAAAAATTTTGACGGTGTTGGATTATGCCAACATTGTAAGGGGATCTCCCTGATGTGAAGTCCAAATTACACCTCACACAGTTTGGTGTAGGAGTCCCATCCATTCATATCGTTCAGCGACTGTTGTAATGCCTTCGTTAAAAATGGACATAAGAGAGTATAATGCATGTTTGGGTGAGCAAGAGTGTGAGCTTTGTGAGACACCCAATGTAAGGTATACTAGGTAGACTTACATGGCTGGTGAGAGAAAAGAGCCACTGGTTATAAAATAAATAGTACTATCCTAAAGGGGGACCCGAGGGAAGTGACAAAGGTTTGTTGAGTACCTGCAGATTAGTCCACATAGTAAACAACAATCATTAAAACATAACAACACATTTAACAATGAACATAACTAAGCAACAAAATGGTTCATTAACTTAGTATGTGAATAAAGCAACATATACCATACACATAACCAGAATAGTCCAACTACATCTATGATACATGTATGAAGTAATGTCGGCTCATTGAGCTTATGATTATAAGCATAAGATCCCAATAACAATTTTATATGGATGAAACATTGTATCCAGTAGTGCAACACGAAGCCACAACTTTCTTCTCCAAAGAATAATCTATCTCATATCTAGTACAAAAGAAGCTAAGGCTAAGCCTCCAAAATCTTGATCAAAAGTCCTTTACTTGAGTTATGAGGAGCTATTTATAACAAATACAATGACCTTTAGCTTCCCCATGACTCTTTGAACATTACATTCCAATTTGTGGCTTTTCATATTCCACATGTGTCACTTGGACGTCATTACATAAAACTTATTACATAATACAATTTATGAATGAGATGGTGGCCTAATAAGACCAAATTTATAAAAGACAGACCCCTCAAAATTATAGATCATTTACTTCTTCATGGAGTTCATTTTCTATGTAGGTGTGCCATGCTCTGAACTCCTTCGTGGTGTATTCAATCCGGTTTGGCAAGTCCCCTTTGTAGCACATCTTCACCTCTAATGCCTCTAATAGTATGTTCTTGGAGCTTGATTGTACATTATTCCACAGCCATGAAAGCTTCATATGTGATTTGATAGGTGCAAAGGCATACTGCTAAATAATTTTCTTAGTGACCTCTAAGCCTTCCTGTTTCATTACTTGCTTGATTTGTTCAATGCAATCCTTGATCTCCTACAAGATGACCTCCCTCCTTCTGATTGCTTCAAGGGTTCTAATGGCAGGCATCCTGTGTTTCTGAGTTAAAGACTCAAACCCGTTATGTATCCAGTTGTATGTAGCCATAATATTGACTAATTGTGCTCCAAGGTGAGAGTAATTTTGTAGTTGGAGTCTCAATTGAACTTTGTCTGTCTCGACAAATACTTTGTATTTCCTTTCCAAATGTTGTAGTGCATCTAGATATTTGGAAGTTCACTCCTACATCTGATAAAATTCTATATTTTCTATCTTCAAGAGTTTCACCACTTCCTATGCATTCTTCTGAATGCCAATGAGAGGGTCCATGACCTATTGTATCAGTATCATCTCGTCATATAGTCGCGTCATGGTATCCTCCATTGGTCCCAACTCTTCTAGCTTGACTAAATATCATTCTGTGGTATTGGTGTTATGTGATGATAGCCGTTGGTTCTCTATTGAGAGGGGTTATACATGTTGCTTCACCATAGCCAATTATCTTCTCAACCTGTCATTTTCATTCAATACGTACTCTGAGATGTCTTGCGTCGTTGTATCGAATGCAACATTTTCTTCCATAACTGCCCTTGTATTTAATCTAGTGTTGGAAGTGATCACATTTTCTATTGCTACTGATACTGGGTTATAAGGATCATTGTGAAAGTATCTATGCCTTTACTACATGATCCTCTTCTTGAGTTGAACAAATGTTAAGCTACAAACATTTGTGACTCTATCTGTTGGTGGAGGTGTAGTCCCCATCTCTCTGAATGGAAGATGACCACTTGTGAGTGGTTATTCACCTGGAGTACTCGGCTCATCATCCATAGGTTGGATTAAGTCTTCTTCTGCATACTACTCCTCATCCAATTCATGAGTCAACGGTTCTTCTTCTAGCCTTTATGTTGTTTCCTCCTCCTGATATTGCCTCTGTTGTTATTCCTCTATCTGTCTCCTCTCTTCTTCTTCTTTATGTTGCTTCTCAATCAATTCATCATGCTTCCTACTCTCCTCTTTAGCTCTGTTTTTGTAGCTCCTATGTTTAAAATATCAACCTTCCATTTATTGTTGCTCTTGCCTGATGAATATATGATCTTTTCCTGGGAGCTAGCTTCTTTACGTTAGTTGTGCTTTCCTCTTGAAAGCCTTGAGATACTCAATCATGGGGTGAACTGGTCTTCATTTCTGAATGTGTCTTCATTCTAGCATCGTACCATTTCTTTATATTTTCATCTTTTGGTCTGCATATTGATGAATACCCTGTGTTACGACTGATCCTTTGAAAATGTTGCCTCACAATTTGCCTAGGATCATGTGCATGGAAGTCTTTAATGGTGAAGTGTAGGCTTTTCAGCTCTTCTATCTCAGTTGCTAATGCCTTGTGACTCTTTAATTCATACAATTTTATTCTCAATGGAAAGACGTGTCAAGGGGATTTCTTCCTCTTGTGGATATTTCGAGACAAACCCTTGTCCAACTAATTTTCCGCTTCTTGCGTGACCACCTTCTTTGTCACATATCACGGAAAAATATGAGGGTTTGTTTGACTTTAGAAGCATATGATATATGTTCCCTCAGAATTTTCAAACTATTTCATGATATCTCGAAGTGATTGTTGCGTGGATTAATCCCTCTTACGAACAAGAGCAATCTCCCTAGTTCTTGAGTGAGTAACTAGAAACAAAGATCCATTTGTAAACATTTTCCTCTAGATTAATTGCATTTCAGAATTATTATAAGAAAGTAGAGAGGACATGCCCCTACCTTGAAATCCAAACATTCGATGTATCCTTTTATCTCGTCACTCCCAAGTGGTTTCTCCAATAAGTAAAACCTGCAATCAGAGACAAGACAAAGGATCAAAGCATATGCAACCTATAATAATCAGGAAATACTAATCCAAATTAGTGATCAAGGAGTCTAAATATTGATGTTATTTCAATAAGCATAGTAACAACTCAATGAGAAAAAGATATCCATATGTGTTGTCTTGAATAAAAAGAGTAATCTAACAACCTCATGCCTTGATGTCATACAGATTTCTCTCGAGGTCCTGAACAATCGTTTCTCCTTCAGTTTGATAAGCCTTCCTCTCTGAATACCAGCATGGAGTTATAAACACAAGGGTGTGATCATTCTCATGCCAACAACAACTCACTAGTGTAGAAAGTATGCACTCTTATGAATTCTCTTCAGCAACTACAATGTGTGCCTACAATCTCTGTAGAATATACCCTTTAGCCTGAAACTTGAGCTCAATTTATAGGGAAATGGAGGTAGTTTCAGTTCCATGAAGAGGGGGGTGGATTCCTCTCATGAATGGATTTGAGCTCCATGGGCCAAGGGCTAAGCTCCATGAGTGGAGGGATAAAGCTCGAACTGATCGCGGCTCTAGAAGTGTCTAGTTGGGAGAATATTCGACCATCTAGGCTTCTAGAATTTACATTTTTTATTTTATTTTCTTTTTGCGAGGATGCGCAGGTAATAGTGGCAAAAAGTGCGGGAGTTACCGCAGTTTATGGACCAAACAACAGCGCATGCGCAGGGAAAGGCTAAAAAACCGCGCAAGTAGACTTTTAAGGGTTTTATAGAGCTTTTCTCCAATTCCAAGACTTGATTTAGGAACATTGGTGTTTTAGGCCTCTATTGGAACATGTTATAGGTGGTGATAAACCCATATGAATAGTCAAATTTCATGGTGAAAAATGGCGTTTAACATATTGCCACCTAAAGTGAGAAGTCTGAGGTTCTTCTGAAGAGTGAAGTGCTTTATCATTCTGAGGATTGGATTGTAGACACCAGTTGAAAACCTGTAAAAACATTCAATGAAAACATATATATATATATATATATATATATATCATCACTGAGGTAGGCATTCCCATACTCATATCAAAACTAACTAAATGTTCTGGTACAAATATGGTTTCAATATTACATCAAAAGTAGACACAGTATGGGTGCAGCCATCTGTCATGAGTAGTCTACTATATCATGAATAATAAAACTCCTCGCAGCCTGGATGGTGGAAACTAGATCCAGGGTCTTGATTTCCTCTTCCCGAACTAGTACGAATCTATCCATGAGATTGATTGTGTCGAATTCGAACATGGTAGAAACCCCTTGATTACCGTTCAATGATGTGAATCGTTAACAAGTGTGAGAGAAACCACCAATAATGACAATGGCTCTCAAAGTACTTCAGTACAATATATGAAGTGTGAATGAATGATTTGAGGTCGAACACTCATAGAATCATTCGATCGAAGGTCAATGATGCAACCTGTCGTCAAAGGCAAGAAACCTGCCATTAGGGCATGCAGGTCCCAAGGTACTGATAGGATTCTAGATCAACTTTCTAGATGATGAGATGATGTCGATAGAAAGTGATCCGTCGCAGGAAATCCCACAACACAAAACCATTAGATCAGGATATTGCAGCTACTCCACTGCAACATCATTCTCAAATAGGATTCCTGACACTATATATATGGTAATATTATTGTTTTGTATACAATGCAAAACTCAACGAATATAGACAGTGGGAATATACCATACGAATAGAGCAGAGAATCCATATCTGAATGGATGGATGAATTTCCATATATTCATGTACTGTATCATCATTCTTATACAGCTAATGAAATCGAGGTCAAGCTTATACTGTTGTAATGGCAATACCATATTGGAGTTGTTGCACAGTGACATCCATACACAAAGTTGAGAGTATATAGGAATGGGTAGATACCCATTATTGCCAATATGGGAAGCCATACCAATGTAGAGTAATATGAGAAACATATATATGACTGAAGCTAGACAAAATGTCATAATGCAAAGAATCATACTGAAGCATATGCCATATGACATTATAGGCAAATCATACCAAGACCATAGCTATATAACGAACGTCCAATTATTTCATAGGTGCAGTATCAAGAGTGAAAATCTGAGAGACTTCCTTGAAAAGTAAGCTTGCTGAACCCTGCTTCAAATCACTGTGCTTTCATGACCAACTATGCTTCCCGTTATGTTGTTATACTATACATTCAAAGCATGGCTGGAAGGGCTTTAAGGCTCCCCCTCAAGCCTCCTACAATTCACATGTTTGCTACATCAAGGTCTTCATATATACCAAGATATACTTGATCTTAACTTAACTGTACCTTAGGATGACTGCGGTCTAATCTAGGCCTCAAAACAGAATTTTCTGAGTTGTTGCAGAAGCAATCCCTTGTCTGTGGCCTAGAGCAGAATGAGAATATCCTTCTAGGACAAGGAACCACCCCTGTTTACCTGCACTGTCTCTTGAGACCACTGCGGCTAGGGCGAGAGGTCCCTTCTAGGCCTCTCGGCCCTCTCAAATCCTTCTCCTCATACTACTCTAATAGCACCTTCCAACAACCTTGTAAACAGAGACAAACCCTTCACAAAAAAGTACAGAAAAACCATAAATACTTACCTCTTAACCTGTGGTCTGATCTAGCAAGAGAGACACTTCCCAAAACAGTATTGACTCTGCTCTCCTCCTTGTTGGATGCTTCCATTAAATGTTGAAGGAGGACTCTGCAATAATGGTTTGAAAATTTGATTTGAAGCCCTTATGAGCTATTGAGACCAACTCTGACATATTCCCAAACCGGAATTCTAACAGTCCCTTGCTTGATGGAAACTTGATTACATTCCTTGTGGTTGCATTCCTTCTCTTGCTTGGTATTGACCTTATCTGGCTCTGAAACCATGTTAATTTTGGAGCATGTTCTTACTTAGTTACTTCAGTGAACATACTATCCCATAAGCCATTTAGATTCCATTAGCAATCACATAGCTCATTATCATATAAATAGTAACTGAAGAAAGAACGCAGATGATCGAAGCAAAAGCCAAGCCAAGACAATATAACGCACGGATATGGCGCAAGCCAGGGAAAAACCCGAAGTCGAGGAAAACCCTTGATCAATGCTTCTTATTATTCATAAACAAATGTTCAGCAAAGAGAGAGAGAGTACAATTATTTTAAAGTCAACACTGAATTGCCAAATAGAAGATCTGACCTTAGACTGCAATTCGGAATACTAATTAGGGATGCCTGAATTTTCCATCTTTCTCCATTACAGCCTGTGTTCAAGCCTGGGAATATGAGGCCTAGAAAGGACTTAACCATGCCTTCATTTTCTCAAACAACTTAACGACTAGCTGTAGTAATGGTCTTATGTCTGTGTCCTGCAACAAAGATGTTCAACAGAAGATCATGGAGGAATACGCTACAGCAAGGGATCACAATCCTCTGTCAGGGATCACAACTTCTGTCCAAGGGTCTGCAACCTTTGATCCAATTGCATTGGCTTCTTAGTGGCTGCGGCTAAGTAAGGCACAGATATTGCATTAAGAATTACAATTGTTACAGCCAGGAACCAAAAAGTAGTCAAATAAGAGCTGCTTGCCTACAAAAGAAATAACAGTTAACACTCCTTGACCCCAACTTAAAGACTGCCCACATCTTACCTAAAAATGACAATGTTGGACAAAAATTACATAGTCAAACTTGATCTAAATAGTAAATATAGAAATTTCTTCCAAATTGAACAAAGTGTTCATCTCATGAAACGTTGCCCAACTGTATCACTTCTATAAGTAGGAAGGAATTGTTAGACAGATAACATCCCACAGTTGTACATGCTTCTCGAACCATCCATTTGCCCCCAAATAGAGCATTATTCCAATGAACACAAGAAACAAAAAAATTAAAGATTAAAACAGAGATTAATATTAATGGCCTTGTAAGATAGATTCAAAGTTGCAACATGCCATACAATAACCACTCGTTAGACAAATGAAATGCAATTGATCCCTTATCACCAAAATATTGTGAAGAACCAACAATCTAAGTACTTAAGTTTTAAAATACGAATGGGATTTCCAATATCATGACACTTCTAGGTCCACCTTGACTCATGGTCTCAAACATTCCACTCCCTGTTGAGATGGCTTCCACTGAATGAGTTGTCGGTTCTTGTCATAGAATTCCTTGGTTCAATAGTGCCCATAAATGGTATCTCATGAGACCATTTCCAATCCTTTCAAATGGAGTAAAGAATATCCAGATTATTTACTTAGCTTGAACAAACATTCTTTGGGAATCATCAATATATTGCAGAAGAATCAATCAATTTCTTGAAGTCTTTCAGAATGACAAGAGCTTTCCATGACAGCCACTTGCCTGTGCTCTTGTCCCACAAATAGTCATACATATGAAAAGGCTCTCTTTCACAATGGTTTCCCCATAAAGAAAGGAACTTACCAAATTTGTCCTTAATATGCTAAGAAAGACCAAATTAATTAGACAAACAAGTTCCATACTTGTTGATAATCCATATGGTGTCACTGCAACTACGAAGATACTAACTAATAGTTTCCCCATATCTGCTTGAGAATGCATGAACAAAGATCTTAAAGGCTTCAAACACACTTGACTATATGGAAAAGACAATAAAAGCCATGCTTGCCACTTATGTATACAACATTTAGAGCATGGTGTGATGCAAGTATCTACTAATGATTAATTTTGCATTGCAACACATGACTAATGATTAATTTTACAACAATGTCAGTTCTATGTGCACACATATCGATCAGGCCAAGCCTTCCCACTTCTCTAAGTACATAGGTGTCAAGAAAATAGAGGCTAGACCCTTTTCCTCCCCTACTTTAAAATGTTCCCTATTGACTAAGTGTTACACAGTAATTTGTCACCGTCCCTACCATTCCCCGTCCCGCACAATGGAGGACCCATTTTGTGACCTGTGAACATTGTCATGCCTTGAAAACATCATCAATGCATTCCTCTAAGCATGAGCTTCAATTGCCCTAAAGACATCTCCTTGCAAAAAATCATGAAAACATCTCCTTTTGCATTGGTGCGGGCAGCCAGTTCATCACTCGCGCCAATGAGGAAAATCCTGCAAAGAGGCCGCGCCAACTGGCGCTCTGTCCCAGAGCAGTAGTCGCGCCAGCCAATTTAAGGAGTGTTTTTTAAATAAAGATGGCGGAAGTTGAGTTTCAACAAACTCAGAAACCATTGCCTATCTTGAGTTGGGAGGATTGGCTGCGGGAGTTCTATGGAAGGGAAGTGGTTTTGCCACCTCCCATGGAACCTTCCTTGTTGATAGGGCCAATCCCATAATAATAGGGATCCCAACTCCCTCCTTCCCCATCTATAAAAGCCTGCTCAAATCCATGGCAAGCTAGTCTTGAGGTGCCTAAGCTCTGAATCTCCATATTCCCAAGAGCCTTTGTGTTGTAAAGAATCCTCTCTTTCCCTTAAGGCTGACTCAAGTAAGGAGACCATTGTCACGAGACTCTGGAGAGGTTTTCCCTTTCCTTGGCGAGCTTTGCGAGACGTGGATGACTGGAGACCCATTCGAAGGAGACCGCGACGTCAGAACTTGGTTGTAATCTCTCTTCGTTTGTTATTTAATAGATGATTACGATTATGGTTCCACTCTGTTTTCCATCATGTCAATATGAGTAATATCCTTTCTGACTGATATTTAGTTACGTATGCCGGATTCTATGCTTGTATCTGTTTGTTTCTTGCATGTGCAGGTGTTCATCCGCGGAGATCGTGGAGGGATTGTGATCTGCCGAGGTTGAGGAACGGGGACGCTCTCTTCTTCAGATCATAGCATTGGATTCCAGGTAGGCTTCCATATTTAGTCTTTTCATTCGTAACTAGGAACTTGCGTCGTAACATTGTTTGATTGTTGCTAGACCCCTGCTGGGCTAGTAGGGATCGCCTCTGTCCGCAGAGGGGATTTACCTCCTCAACAATTTGGCAACTCCGCTGGGGATCGTCTAGATTTCACTGTCTCGTTTGTGTTGTCTTGCTTTGATTGTTTTATGTTTTCCTTGCTTGATCAACCTTCTGGGTTGGGTTCTTTTTGTTGTTTTTGACTTCTTGGTTTGCTTAGTTTACATTGATTTGTCTCTGGAGTAGCTCTTTTTTTATTTTGCTGAGAAACTCGACTGGCGCGGTTTTTAACCCGACAGTCGCGCCCATTGGCGCACGTTGCCTTTGTTTAGCCCGCGCCAATTGCTTTCTGGCGCCAGTTTCTTACTTACAGTCGCGCCACTCCTGTAAGATTTTTGAGTTTCCTCATTTTTGAGCTCTCTGGGTTTGATCAGTGTTTGTCTTCTTGATTTTCCGACTGCCTGAGTGTGTTGGAGTCATGTTTGACTGGGAATTCGCCTATGTCCTTTGGTTGTTTTCTTTTATCTATCGATTTCACGTTTTAAGCCCTAGGGCATCTAGTGGCTTAGTGTATCGAGCCCTCCTTGGGAGTTTTGGTGTTTTGATTGTCCTGTCAACTGTCTGATTGATTCTCCACATCCTCTTAGTAGTTGTTGATTGTTTTGTTGCGATTTTTGGGTGATTGTTCATTCCTTCATTCGAAATTCGTTTGGTCTTGCCTTGGACCTAGATCACACGGTCCATTGGAAGCTTTTGAGTCTTTTCTTTGTTTTGAGAGACTTTGGTCGATTTGGGGATCTGATTGCTTGTGTTGGTGAGTGAAATTTGTTTGTTTCGCTCTCTCGAATATCGTTTCTCAAGTTGTTCCATTTGTTTTCAAGTTTGTTTAGTGCATATTAGCTATTAAACATTGAAAATCAAAAAAAAAAATCTCTTTTGCTTTTGTTAATTAGTGCAAATTGTGATCTTTTCAATTTTGCTAGTGATTAGTGATTTGGATGAAAAGTTTTCAATTTCATTAGTTGCATTAGAGGTCTCATTGTTTGTCTTCCATTCATTTCGTTTGTGTAAAAGCTCTCAACTCTTCTCTAATTAGTTTTCATCGAACGAAATGTTGGACTGTGGCATGTAGCTTTGCATTTAGGAGTCTTTTAAGACACTACATACGATAGGGCCTGAAAATTGAAACTTAATTGAAGATCAGCTGTAAAATTTATTCAATTAACCTAAGGCAGCATTGGAACTTAACGAAACATTTTTAGAAGGTCTAGGCTAGAGACGTGTTCCGACGTCGTTAAACCTAGCAGCTGTCGTTCGCCTGTTGGCTTTAGACAACGCTAGTACGGACTTGTGCTCCCCGTACCGTCGCGTATATAAAGGGAGACCCCTATAGGTTTTCGATCCTTTATCCACAGGAAGCCGAGTCTGCCGCCCTATACCCGTGATACACCGAACACAGCATTCGGGGAGACTACCTGCACGTACGGAAAGCCCTTGGTCGATTTCTGTTTCATTATTGAAACCAAGGTGTATATTGCAGTTCACGGATATTTGGTACACCCTTTGTGCCTAGTTTTTCCTGAGTAGTCATTTGGTCTTTTCTGACTCCCTAAACTTGAAAAGACCGTCAAGCGCTTGTCCTTTCACGCTTGTGTCAACTCTGAAAGAGATAGAGTCATCTTTTATCGTTTCTCGACTCTTAAAACATGAAACGGTAGAATTTCTTACTTTCCAATGTGGTAAAATTAATCGCCCACGATTACACACCCGTTTAGACATTGCTTGTTGACTGTTTGATCGTGTGTCTTAACTCGTTCTCAGCCCGTGTGTGTGTTTGCTCTTTTCTTCTAGACTTTTGCCACAGTGGCGGAACCTTCGGTTTCGTCTACTGGTAGTCCTTACACGGACGATTCTTCAGAAGCTTCTCAGCCTTCTGTTGAACCACAGCAGCCTGTTGTTTCCGAGTTTCCTGACGGGGGACCGGTTCTCGCCGAGCAACCCTTTGGAGGACCGGTTGAGTTCAATTGGCCCTCTTCGGACCCTGTGTCTAAAATTGAGATTAGGAGCTGATTTCCTTTCTCTTACATCGGGTTCACCGTTTGTTGCTGCTGTTTTTCCTCCTAGTCCTCGCCGTCTTTTGCGTGATTTAATGGCAGGATCAACCATGAGTGATTCTGGTGAGGAAATTCCTGGTGAAGACTATCAGCGCATCCCGCGTAGATTGTTTGAGGGAGACGACTCTGAGCTGGCTACCATGTCGTCAGCCAGTCCTTCTTTACCACAGGGATATAGATCTCTGGGTCAGATCATTTCAGCTGCAGCCTCTATGGGAATATCATCTCCTGCTTCGAGGCCAGCTGTCACTACACCCGGGGTGTCCCCTTCGACGCCCGTCACTTCTGTTCCCGTTCGGCCCACTGTTTGTGTGGCCGCCTCTTCTCCTGTTGTCTCGGCATCTGCTACCAGGGCTGGGCCAACTCCTGAAGATGTTTATCTAGCTACTGCTATACCGGAGAATATCTCTCCGGAGGAGTATCGGTTGTCTTTGCAACAGCCGAACGCCGAAGCTGGACCGTTTCCCCAAGATCCTTACCGATCTTTCTTTTCGCATTATGCATAGGATGGCACTCCCGTGTATGCTTTCCCAGGTCAATATGACAAGCACGGGGAGGTTTTACGTCTTCCCGCTCCTGAGGCTTATCTGTATGCTCAAGGTTTACCGTACAACCAGGCTTATAACCCGCAGGGACAGCCCATCCAAGGCCAATCTGCGGGCCAACCTGGCTATTTGTATGACCCACAGGGGCAGCCCATCCAAGGCTACCCTGCGGGCCAACAAGGGCCATTGTACAATCCGCAAGGACCATATTATAGCCCTTCTGGTCAACCTGCTCAACCTCAGCTGGGGTATCAACCGGGACCGGCCTATGGTCCTGGGGAGCAGATCCAGCCTTCTTTACCAATGCAACCGCAGTATCCTGTTGTTTCTAATGTTGCATACCAGCCAGGACCATCCTATGGTTCTGCTTTAGGTCAAACCGGTTTCCACCAAGCACCTGGTCCTGTTCCACCACCGGGCCAACCGGTTCATCCGGTACAACCCGGTGTCCCGCCTCCAGGCCAACCGGCCCATCCGGTACAACCTGGGCCTCACTTACAACCAGGTCAACTTGCGCAACTGGCGCCGCCTGTTTATCTGGGTCAGCCTGGTCATTCGGGTCAGCCCTCTCATTTGGGTCAACCTGTTCATTCAGGGCAGCCCTCTCATTCCGTTCACTCTGCTCAGCAGCCTGTTCATTCAATGTCGCAGCCAAATCAACAGCTGCGTCCTACGTACCAGGCTCCGTAGGGTTCCACTTTTCAGCAGCCTACTCACCCTTAGGGTGGTTATTATTCTCATGGTCCATCTCAACCAAACTATAACCACCCTAGAGGCTCTCAATATTATCCTCCTCCACCCGGTCACACCTACGCTCAGCAGCCGAATCTAAACGCTGCCTTTACGGGGCCGACGCCTAATCAGGGTCCGTATCCTGGTTATCAAGCCCCGCACTATGGTTACCAGCATCCAAATCAGTCTGGTTATACGACCTATGCCCCCTACGGTCAGAATCCTACGGGACAGAACCTGTGGGGGCAGGGATATTCACAACCACCGTGGAATATGGGTGCCGGACCTCATCCTGGGCCTGGCATGGCAGTTAACCCTCCATTGCCGTTCCTGGCTACCTTGGAACTGCCGGACGTTTCAAAATTGACCAATGATCCGATTTTACATAATCCATATTGGCCTCCAGTTCCCACCAAGATACCAGGAGGTTGTCCCAAGTTTGAGGGAAAAGCTGGAGAGGACCCCCAGGCGCATGTGATGACGTATCACCTTTGGTGTTCATCTAACTCTTGGGTCGACGATTCAATCCGTTTGCGTCTTTTCCAGCGCACTTTAATAGGAGCTGCTGCTAAGTGGTACATAGAATTACCCCGTGGCATTTTCCAAGATTTCAACTCTTTAGCCATGGCTTTCCTCACGCATTTCCAGTTACCGGTCCGGTATGAGGCCGGGACGCACCTCCTGACTTCTCTGAAGCAGGACAAGGCCACTCACATCTCGGATCACATTCATGAGTGGCGGCGCCGTCGTCGACTGATCAAGTTTCACATACCTGATCAGATTTTGACTCACTGGTTCACCACCTCCTTTGTGAATAAAATCGCTCAAGATATCGCGATGGGAGCGTGTGTGACGGAGGAACAAGCTATCGCGCGTGCCCAGTACCTGGATCTTGTCTATTCGCAGTCTGGCACGCTTTATGACATCTTGACTGATGCTCCACGGCCCGGAACCACTAAGGCTCTGCCTACCCCTGCGGTAGATGGTGTCATTGGTTCCGTCTCTCAAAATTCGAAGAAGTCTTCGAATGGGAAGCAGAAGGCTAATTCTTCCAACAATACCTCTGCTAATCCCGCCTCATCCGATTCTGGTAAAACCGCGGAGGTGAATGCCATTCAGGCCAATCCTGCGGACAAATCCTCCAAGGGGAAGAAGAAGGGCAAAGGCAAATCAAAATCTGATGCCCCAAAACCAGAATCTAAAACTCGAACTGAGGATGGCTCCCAGCGTAAACCGAAGTTCCCTTGCCTCATCTGTGAAAGGGACCATTATACTAAGGATTTTCCACGACGATCCGAGGTTAGTCAACTTCTTAAAGGCCCTAAAGGGACTCCGGCTGTTTTGAAAGAGCCATTTCCATCTCAGCAGACCCAGATGGTCGAACAGGCATCACCATCTGCACCGTTTGGGTCTCAGGTTTTCATGATGAAGAGTAATGCACCTATCACTGTCGCTACGCGGTCGAAGGATTACAACGAACCGCGGCAGGCACCCGGGAAGGCAGTTGCGGATGGGCCACCTCCCCCACCTGTCTCTGGTCCATTGGAAATCGAGAAGCCGACTCTCGAACCCGTTGTGAAGCCACCCCCCAAGGGTGTTCTTCGGAGATCCTCTTATAATCCAAACGCTCGTGCCGCTCAACATTACAGTATTGTTGAGGATCTGGCACAGGCGCCATGTGCCATGTCTGCACTTGAGGTTCTTCAAAGTTGTCCTTCACAATGGAAGGCTTTACTGTCTGCCATCGGTGGTATCGATCCCGCCGACTCGAGCCTTCTCACCTTCGATCTGGAGAATTTTACTCCCCGGCTTCCACATCAAATCTCTTTGGTCATTCAAGTCGGGATTAACGGTCTCAACATTCATAGGGCCGTCGTAGATGAGGGTGCATCTACCTGCGTTATGTCCTTCGCTTGCTGGAAGGCCATTAGCTCTCCAGCTTTGTCATCATCTCCCAATGCCCTTGAGGCATTTGATGTTCGGGAGTCTAAACCCCTGGGAGTTCTTGAGAGTCTTGCGATCACATTACAGGGAAAAACTGTCAACGTGGAAGTGGAAGTGGTTGACGCTAAACTCAACTACAATATACTTCTTGGCCGCAGCTGGACCCATGCCATGCTCTGCGTGCCGTCTATCGTCTTTCGATTCATTAAGTTCCCTCACGAGGGCAAGATTGTCACGGTGGATCAGTTGTCATTTTTCACCTCTAGCTCTGAGAACAACGTGCCATACATGGATCAAATTCCGAATCCCCCAGACAGTATAGGACCTGGTCTTTTCAAAGACCCAGTCCTCATGGGTATATTCCCCGCACCGCCACCGAATACCGCTCAAGTCAACATGTTGTCCAGGTCCGATGACCCCTGGCTTATTCCTACACCTGAGCAGGTATATGAGTTTGGAGAATCCATGCCTTTAATGCCAGTAGAGATCAGCTACTGTGAGATTGTTGCTGCATCGGATCCTCCACCTCCTCAGCATGCTCCGATGAGCATGGCTCTCGACGTCTACTCACAAACCCCCTGGCTTGGTCAGGCTGATTCACCTGATCCTCTCAGAGAGACTTTTCCTTCAGATGAGGCTATCATTGAAACTTTGTCTCTTGAGGAGCTGCCCTGGGGCGATGGACATCATCGCTCCTCGTTCATGCCCAGCTTGGGGGCAATGACTGATTGTCTGGAGCGTTATGCTACTCAGGTTCCTTCCCCTCCTCTTCAAACACCGATCTTGACACATGAGGTCTTTTCGGAGGGTAATCTGAGTAACATTACTCAAACTATTCCAATCAACATCTCCGTTAAACCGGGGATTGTTGAGAATATTCATGTGGGTGTGACTTGTTCTCCCGATGAGATTCAAGTCTATACAGAGATTTTCAAAGAATTCAGAGATGTTTTCGCATGGTCCTACGAGGAAATGTCGGGAATTGATCCTAGTATTGTTGTGCACGAGATTCCAACCTACCCAGGTGCGAAACCCGTGCGCCAACGCTTACGTCCCATGTATCCTCGGAAAGCCGCCGCCATCAAGGCAGAAGTTGAAAAAATTCTGAACGCGGGTTTCATTTATCCTATCCCCATTACAGAATGGGTGTCCAACATTGTCCCTATCGATAAAAAGCAGGGTACAATTGGAGTCTATGTGGATTATCGTGACATCAATCGTGCCTGTCCAAAGGATAATTATCCCATTCCGTTTATCGACCAGATCATTGAAGAATGTGCCGGGAGTGAGATCTATTCCTTAATGGACGGTTTCTCAGGCTATAACCAAATCAATATTGCACCTGAGGATCAACATAAGACCACATTCATCTGTCCGTGGGGCACTTTTGCATACAAAAAACTCCCGTTCGGCTTAAAAAACGCTGGAGCCACGTTTCAGCGAGCGATGTCCTACGCTTTTCATGACATTCGCCATATCGTCCAGCCTTATCTGGACGACTTGCCAGCCCATTCGGGTAAGCGAGAGGACCATCCTGAGCATCTCCGCCAGGTCTTTATTCGTTGCAGACGCTACAATATCAGGCTCAATCCTCATAAGTGCATCTTCTGCGTCGATTCTGGCCGTCTTTTAGGCTTTATAGTCTCGAAAGACGGAATTCGCCTTGACCCGCTAAAGGTTGAGGCCATTGTAAATCTCCCATCACCCTCCTCCCTGTATCAGTTACAGATTCTTCAGGGGAAAGCGAATTTTCTTAGGCTCTTTATCCCGAATTATGCCGAGGTGGCTAAAGGATTCACTCGTTTTTTAAAGCAGAACGTTCCCTTTCACTGGGACGAAATTGCTCAGGAATCCTTTGAGAAGCTGAAGAGATTGCTCGTCAATTCTCCGTTGCTTCGTCCTCCGGACTACCACCGCGACTTTACTTTGTATCTAGCCGCCGCATTTAGCACCATAGCCATGGTCTTGGTGCAGGATGATGATAACGGTGATGAACATGTCGTTTATTACCTGTCTCGGAACCTTCTCGACCCGGAGACGCGGTATGCACATGTCGAGAAGTTGGCCTTAGCAGCAGTACACGCCGTACAACGCTTCCGCCATTACATCCTTTTGCGCACGATAACAGTGGTTTCAGACTGCAACCCTATGACGTATATTCTTTCTAGACAATTACTAGGGGGCAAGTACTCCAAATGGATTGTGATCCTTCAGGAGTTTGACTTAGATTTCACTACCACTAAGTCAACTAAATCACCGGTCTTCGCGGATATGATATGTTTCTCTCCCTACGTACTCGCTTCCCTCACACTCGAAGATCATATACCGATTTAAATGCTTTTTCCTCATCGCATTTCTGTGACCCTGGTACAAAGGATGCCAACAGCTTATCTTCGCACCTCGACATTTCGGTCTCGAGTTGGATAAAGTCGTCTCGCCCGTCGAATTCAGCACCGCTCCCGTCTCTACCGTATAGTAGGAGATACCTTATACCGCATCGGGAGGAGCCCCGGCATACCGCGATGCCTAACCTTGGAAGAGGCTCGGCATGTCCTAAATGACTACCACTTCTGGTGCTCGTGGTGGACATGGCGTCCATGCATGCTACTACCCGAAGATTTTGCGGAAAGGTGTTATTACGTCTTCCATATTCAAAGACCGTATTACGACAGTCCGTAAATGTCATGCGTACAGATATTTCAAATAAGAAGACGCAAAAGGCGCCGCCTTTACCCTCGCATCCCGTTATTACCACTCCGCCCTTTTGCGAAATGGGCGGGATTTTATGACGGTAATCCCTCACTCACTCGGGGGTGCGTATATAATCACGTCGTCGACTACTTCACCAAGTGGGCCGAGGCGATGCCTACACTCAGTCACGCACTGTAAAACTATCGCTCAATTTATATTCAACCACGTTATTGCACCTGCCTGTGGTTCTCAAGCCATCGTCACCGATCACGTACTCATTTCCGAGATTATATGATGGCGAGCCGACTTCAAAGTTGGGTTTGCGTCATTTACGTATCAACACCATATTACCTTGCGAATGGTCAAAGCTGAAGCAAGAACAAGTTTTTGGTCAATGCTTCAACGAACAACAGTATTCACAAATCCAATTGGTATCTCCAATCGTTCTTACCGGCATACCGAACATCCGCAAAGATCGTAACTAGGTTCACACCATTTCAATTGGTATGGTCCGGAAGAAACTCTTCCGTTGAATGTGAGATTCCTTCGTTGAAATTAGCTTCGTGGAACTTTTACCTAATACTGGCCGAGGAAGAACGTCAGACCGGGAAATCGCTAGATGAAACCCGTCATCCGGCTACTTTGGTTATCGAAGCACAAAAGAAGAGGGTCAAAACTCATTTTGATCAATCTCTCGTTTCTCCTCGTCTTTATCGAAGGAGACCTCTTCCCTCCCGTACGATCAAGCACATGATAAGCTTAGAGCTTCTGTGTAAGTTCCAAAATTTTTATGTGGCATGGGCCCTTATATAGTAAAACGCGTTTTGGAAAATAAATACCATAGAGTTTATAGACTATGAAGGAGTTCCATCGGGCGCAGCCCCGTAAATGGGTTGCATCAAAAAGTACTAGCGTCCGAAGTGGCTGTGTGGTGTGTGTACATAAAGGTGTCATTTGTGTGCATGTACAGGTGGTGTGCCTTGTAAACATCTTTCGTTGATCGGTCTTCCCCGGTTGTGCGCATGTCTATTCATCCATTTGTTGGTTTCGCTGATGGTGCCTCCCGCAAAGCATCGTGAATCTGCTTCGTTGTACCGGTAATCTATGATCCTACCGAGGAGCCGGTCAACCGCAAGGAGTATGTCTAGACGTGCTACGAACAATACCGCGAATATGTTGTGTTAGAATTATTAACCGAGGGCAAGAACTTTCGTATCCGTGAATTGCTCGTGTATCTAGATTCGCAACTTGTAGTGTTAAGCAATTAACTATTAATTATTCGTAAGAAACCGTCCATTTTACGTCCGTATCTACGTATTCGATTACCGGAAAGGAATTTTGACTACATTATGCTATTTCATCATATACCTGCATTTGAATACATTAACGTATGCAAGATGTACTCCGTACAGACAGTATATTTCGTTAATTTGCAAATCATCGTTCATACAAAGAAAGATCCATCCTTAAATAGATATGCATATATATATATAGATATCGTAAATGTTTACATATAGAGTAAGTCGTTTATATAAAGTCAAAATATACATAATCGTTTTGTACATCCCGAGACGATACGTCTCTAAAAAATAGGTGTGGTATAATTCCTAAGAGCTAATCCCGCATGGTGTTAATGATAGCATGTAACTACATGCACTAAGCGTCTCAAAGATTCGTGGATCCGACTGAACCCCCCACCGTATGACGCCGGTACGCCTACTCCGTACGTCCGCCGGCCCGAGCATAGTCCGGGATCCTGGGAAATGCCTCTAGACTCCGAGATCAACTCCTCTCCCTCCCCGTGCCCTCTCCTCGAGGACTGTGGGCGGGATGAGTCCTCCATGAGATTGGAGACATCCTGTACCGGGTCTCTCGGTCCCGTATCCGCATCCACATATAAATGTGTTAGGACGAATAACAAAAAAACATAAACATAAAAAAATCAAAAAAAAAAACATGAGGTCTTACCCAACCCTCGTCCCGCCATCTCCTTCGGGCAGACCGTCCCGTGGAAGTCGGCCCGCGATATGGCCGCTCCTCCACTACAATCAATCAAGGCCAGAACGACTTGCTAAAGAACATCGGCTCTGTGACATTGCTGGCCGCCTCCGCTTCCGGGCATTAGTGTCGCCAGCCGAGCCATTCGGCTCTTGTGGTATCGGACCGCTACTATGGCCCCTTGGCTCGGGAAGATTGGTAAGCGTTCAGAATGAACGCATGCTCGCATTTGAACCATAGCCAAACTATTTCAGCTTAGCTTGCTTGTATTTTGTGAGTCAGTTTTTCATAAGCTACTTACCGTTGTTGCCTAGCCTGTCGCAAGGGACTTGCGACTTCCGAGGCCAAAATAGGAGTTGGGCCTTTTCGTGCCTCGTGCGTGCCTCGCGACCCCCGTGCCCCGCGTGATGGTATGTAGGACAACTCTCAATGCCGTATCAAATAGTGTGATTATCCACCTTTTTGTTCTTCATCCCGTTTTATGCCCCCACACCTTGCCATCACTTCTTCTTCATCTTCGCATGTCCTTCGCTCCCCAAATTTAATGGTACCGCACTGCGACAATCCCATGATGAAATACACATAAGAAACCTCCCAGCCTCCAATACTCCGCATCTCGCAACTTGAACACTTAATTGTTGCTCGTCCCAAATACTAATCAACATCGGAGGAGTTCGGCCGAGTTTTGTATTGTGGTGTAAGGAAGAAATTTTAGCCTGCCAGCTTCGAGGGCTCCATGCAAGCCTCACTTTCTATGGTCCGTTCTATCCTCTCTCCATGCTCTCGTTCTTTCCACTCAATCACCATTTTTCTGGATTTTCAACTACATGGTCAATAAACCCTTAATTAGACCTCTCATAGGCTTCAAATTTCATTCAATTTGGTTAAAATCTTGAATTTTTAGCGGAATTTTAGGTTCGGCCACCGGCGCGAGACCTTGCATGTGGGTCCCATCACAAGCGGTCGATGTCTGGCGACCACGCCAATGAGCACAAATTTCCTAAAATTTCAAAGAGTGGCCGCTTGCAGCTTCCACACAAGGAGGAAAACTATTAAAAAATGGATTGAAATGAAGAACAAAGAACACCCCTTACTCCGTAAAGCGTACGAGAATCAATGGCTAACCCAGATCCGTCGACCGCCGTCGTGCTTTCCACCCAAAATGGACCACCGTCGCTTTTACCAAGGTAAACAGTAAAATGTAATTTTATTTTTACCATTTTGGCATATTTATAACTTTTTCACATAGGATGAGTTTTAAAAGTTATTTGTATTGAATATTTTAATATGTTATGTCGAAATGGGTTTTACGCTTGCTTGGTATGTGCAAAGAAGAAAGCTGCATGGGATTTTTTTTTCCTGAAACGAGTTGTATTTTATACTTTTTTCACTCTTGGTAAATACACGAAAGTCATTGAGTCATCTTTCTGTACTTCTTTCTCACTCTCAACATGAAAAGATTGCCGAGGTTCTCGTCGTCGATCTCGTTAAAATAATAACAGACCTAAATTCACCCAATATACTTACCCCTTTTTCGGCCGGGATGATTATCATAAAGTGAATACCCTAGCCTATCGCGCTCAGAGGTTTTCTGATATTGTTTTCACCTTTTCTTTATCCGAGGAACTATTTACGAAAAGGGACCTCGTGAGTTTACTTTTTTATTGCTTCTTCAAACTCTCTAAACATGAAAAAATACGCCGAGTTATCCCTTTGTCGTACTCGTTAAACCCCGATGACATCGGGACCGCCCGAAATGACGTTCTCCGAGTTCCTTCCAGGACTCACAATGCACTAGATGGATTACTCAAGGGCGACTTATGTCATGCCATGCTATCCTCCTTCAAGCTTGTTATCAAAAATAATTAAACACGAAATGTAGGGAAATGGAACCATCATCGTTGTCGCCTGGGTAGTATGTCGCTCGAACATGGCACTTGTCCGCATTCGGTTTGTTAGGACATCTCATCTCGTTTCTTCACTTTGCCTCCGTGGGTTTGGATAATCCCTTTTGACCTCTACATCTTCATTGCCTTATCACCATGACTTTTGATCCGTTGATGTCAACATCGCCAAGTCCACCGTCGTGCCATTTATATGTCTAAGAGAAGTTGGCCTCTGAATATCAACCTTCCTCTCCGATTCTCATACGGTCCCGATTCACAATAAACATTATGTTCCTCTGTCTCTGCGGCCGATGATGCGCACAGGTCCCACCTTCGATCAAGGTCACTTCCCGTCGACTTCAAATTTCATTATCCGGTAGTTGATCCAGAGACTCTCATGGTACCTTGGAGCTCGCATGCCTCAATGCAGGTTCATCGCATTCGACTCGGGGGTTTTCATCATCGTCTCCGATCGAATGATTTCACGAGTGTTCGAAGCCACCTCATTGATTCACACGCCGTAGATTGTACCTATAGTACCTCTCGAGGGACCATTGTCGCTATTGGTGGTTCCTCTCGTTGCCTCAACGGCCTCTCACTGGTCGGTAATCAAACGATGTTATCGCATGTTCGCCCAACTCGCGTGCCCGCATGCTTGAACTTGTACTTGTTCGGGTTGAGATGGAGCGCAAGACCCTCGGATTGTGTCCGTTGTAATCCAAAGCCGTGATTGTGGATTATTATCATTATGTACATGACTCCACTCATTGGATGGATGCGACCATACCCGAGTTCATTTATTCGATCCTCACCAGATGGCCGCGACCATACCCCGGATCTCGGATTATATGTACTGCTTGGGATGGTTGCGCCCATACCGCATATACATCATGTACTCTGAGATATCAGTTGTATTTTTCTACGCAAAGTTTTCCAACGGCGGGCTTCGCCTGAACATGTTCTCGTAAAGCATTTCACCTCTCTCTAGCCTCATACTTTAGGGGGCATCTGTTGGCTACGTTAATTTGTCACCGTCCCTACCATTCTCGTCCCGCACAATGGAGGACCCATTTTATGACTCGTGAACATTGTCATGCCTTGAAATCATCATCAATGCATTCCTCTAAGCATGAGCTTCAATTGCCTCAAATACATCTCCTCGCAAAAAATCATGAAAACATCTCCTTGCATCGGGCGCGGCATACCATCACTCGCGCTAATGGGGAAAACCGCATAAAGAGGCCGGCGCTAACCGGCACTCGTCCCGCAGCAAGAAGCCCAAACAATTTAAGGAGTGTTTTTTTAAATAAAGATGGCGTAATTTGTGTTTCAACAAACTCGTAAACCATTGCCTATCTTGAGTTGGGAGGTCGGTCGCGGGAGTTCCATGGAAGGGAAGTGGTTCGCCACCTCTCGAACCTTCTCGATGATAGGACCAATCCCACAATAATAGGGATCCCAACCTCCTCCTTCTTCCCCCATCTATAAAGGCTTTCTCAATTCCATTGCAAGCTAGTCTTGGAAGTGCCTAAGCTTTGAATCTCCAAATTCCCAAGAGCCTTTGTGCCGTAAGAGTCCTCTTTCTTCCTTAAGGCCGACCAAGTAAGGATACTATCGTCGAGAGACTCTAGAGAGAGGTTTTCCCTTTCCTCGGCGAGCTTGCGAGACGTGAACGACCGGAGACCCATCCGAAGGAGACCGCGCGTCGTAACATCGTTGTACTCTCTTTCAATTGTTATTTAATGAATGATTACTATGGTTCCACTCTCGTTTTCACTTATGTTAATAATGATTTATATCCTTTCGACCGATATATAGTTGCGTACTCGGATTTTATGCTTGTATTTGTGTTGTTTCTCGCATGTGCAAGGTCCGCCGAGATCATGGGGGATCGTGATCTGCCGAGGTTGAGAAATCCGGAACGTCTTCTACCGCATCATGCGCATCGGGATTCCGCAGGCTCTATCTTGGTCTTTATTCGTAACTAGAACTTGCGCCGTAACATTTGATGATTGTTGCCAGACCCCGCCGGGCTAGTAGGGATCGCCTCTCAGTCCACAAGAGGGGGATTTACCTCCTCAACAACCGGTCATCTACAAAATACCTATCCCGAAGCAAAGAGAGAGGGACCATGTTAGTGAAGTTTGGTGCATGCATGTATGAAATCAAAGACCAATCATGTCATTTACCCACTTAAGTTGTCAGTCGCTGTAGAAAAGAAGTGGAGTCAAGCAAGTTAGTGGAACAAGCTAGAATCATAAACATACTAGATAGAGAAAGGAAGATGTGCATATATAAACTAAAACTAAAAACAAATAAACAAAAGCTATGAATAGAGTCAAACAACTCGCAATAATCCAAATCTGGGTGGCTCGTCCTCTTATTGGAGGCCGGTAGGAAATGAGGATGAAAATTTAACCTCTTGCCAAAGGCCCCTAGAACATGGGTTTGTCCCGATGCAAGGATGTTTACTTCCAAGCTTGCCCCTTGCAAAGTCTCCCTTCTCTACCGGTGAATTAAACTTGTTGATACACAATTGAGTCCCCCATCTTCACCCGTATCACACACTACCGGTGTTTCCTTTGGGGAATTTTGGCCAACATAACAATGTGTTCTCAAGTTCTTCATCTCATGGTGGCCTTATATAGAGAATTCAATCCTCCTTCCATCTCTTGGCATACTGTGGATGGTGACCCAAGAGAGTGGGGATGATTTCCTTTGTGTGCCACAAATATTCCATTGTGTGCTCCCTTGATTTCTAAGGAGGCTTTCATGGTTGTCCTCCAGCGTCTAAGTGAGGAATCATTGTCCCGGAGTGTGATTTTTGTGGTCCCCAAAAGTGACTTTCACCACTCCCAGGATTACACGCATTTCAAGTCAAAAGGCGCAAAGGCGCTTTTCATGAAGGATTATGCACGCAAAAGCATTTATGACTTGCTCAAATTTGGATTTTTCCTCAAACCTTGGAGATCTTTAAATACTTTCCAAATTCTCTAATGTCTTTT
Organism: Pinus albicaulis; assembly: GCA_034641835.2. NCBI lineage: Eukaryota > Viridiplantae > Streptophyta > Pinopsida > Pinales > Pinaceae > Pinus > Pinus albicaulis. The sequence continues at coordinate 525,560,690 of CM076569.1, forward strand.
AGCATTGTAAATCCTTCTGTCAGCATTAATTAATGTCATCTTTCCCTTGTACGATTTTCCAATGTTAACAAGCTGCCCCCAATGTGTGAGGTCTAGTAAAGAATCAGAGGAACAAATACATTATAGTTTATTTTTTTCGTATATCGTGCGTAGAGAGAGAGAGAGACCTATGTGAAGTTCGAATTGGAAAACACCTCCGCATCGGCTCAAAGAATGACCATGTCCTATGGGACCCCGTAAGCAAATATAATACATATACAAATTTTCTACGAGGTGGGTATGTCCCATGCTTGTGATTTTGTATTAGTTAAACAATATTTTTGATAGATACATGTTCTTTCCGTGTCACTAATATGGTAGTTATCTCGTGGTTTCGAAGGATTTGATCGCTAACGCGCCCTCCGGGCGTTTTTTTCTTTGAAAATAAGTGGAATGTGGTACCCATATGTGTAAAATTGGTAGGGCATATAGTTGCGCATTGTACGCATAGGTGGCCGACTGGGACCTTCCCCGTGTAAGCATTGTTGAAAGAGACACTTATGAAGGCACGGGTCTTCGACGAGTTTGATCAAAGTGTAATGGTTGTAAGGTACGATACCATTTTGACATGAAAGCATTTGTTGTAGTCAAATGTTAGTAGGATCGATGACATTTGTGGGAAATGATTTCTCCACAATGCCACCTAAGGATGCCCCTTTTTTTAGAGTGGGGTAATCCAAGGTAGCACTTCCTTTTTTTGAAAATAGGTGTTGAAGTTGACAAAAATGAAGCCTCAACCGAATGGGGAGTCGCCGACATGAGGGCCGGACCCGGATGTGATAATTTTAACATAGGTATGTTGACATGCAGGGGTGACGAAAAAATGATGGTGGGATTCATGGCCCAAGATTGGAGTGTACTTCAAGCAACTTGGCGGCAATCATAGTTATTTCGAGGGGAAATCCGGAGTCGCGTAGGACTCTGTGGGTGGGAAAACTAGTTATGAATTTCATGGTGGCTTGTGTGAGTGGGGGTGTGATACTCCGACCAAGGGTTTTCGTGAGGCCGCTATGGGAGAAAATATGAATGAGAGGTGGGGGACATAGTGCACCATTTGTGGTCTTTGTACACTTACCAAAAGAATAAATAATGGGGTTTGGTTTGTACAAAATGTAGAGACTTCGGTGCCCCAAAACATGAAAGTGTTTGATCAATGATGTTGTGAGGAAGGTGTTTTTCGAGGGTGGGGGTCCCATCAAGTTAGTCTCATGTGTGGGGTTTATGAAGCAAGATGAAAAAGTATAGTAGATGGGATTATGTTGGTGGATGTATGGTGGGCCAAATGTGAGGTGCGTGGTAGTGCACCTTTGATCTTCTTATATAACTCGTCGTCCGAGAAGGGGTTTTAGCTTGTATGGTAAAACTTGACCTTTATGAATGGTGGATGGATGGGCATGAGGTGCTTCCTTAGCTCAAAGTGGTATGGCCATGGCGTCACTTTTCTTGTGATATATGTTCATCAGGTATCACAAGCGTGAGGCAGGCTCTACCTAATAAGACGAGGATGTTTATCATGTGCAAAAGGAGGTGATGATAAACATGGTTTGACATGTGAACCTATGGTTAATTTCTAATGGAGAAATGATGTGAGGATATGCAACATTTGCATCGGGACTCTATCATGTTGGGGATAACAGCATACTGAACTTTTAGATGTGAGATGAATTTTTGTGAGCTTTGCCTCGCAAAAACAACTACCTCAAGTGAAAGCATTTTTATTTATCAAATATTATTGAAATTCATGAGCTTTAAAAATAAATATGAGAGAGAGCATACCCGCCGACACTAAAAAAATATTTTTTCGTGAGTGCGACCATGTGGCATCGCCTTGCTCGTTATGGAGTGTCGATCAATGGTACCTTATGGTTCGAGAACCAGACTCCTCTCTAATCTCTCGTTATGGTCCTCCAAAGCTTCGAAAAGAGCAATATATAGGTAGTATGGCCCTAATTCAATTCATTTGTACTTTTTTCGCCCGAGAGTGTAAGAGTGCTTCGCGCAGTGCTTTTGTCACAAGGGCCAGCTTAAGCACCAGGATTAGCAATATCATGCCTGTAACCTCCATGATGTCCCGCACTTTTAATTTTTTTCTGCCTCGATGGTGCCAAGGTCCGCATGTACTTGGCTCAGACGATTCTTAAGTGTTTTTTTCGCTAGATTGCGTACAGCAGAGCTGTGGCAAAATGAACCCTTCCGTGCGCATTTTGCGGGAATAAGCACTCTTTTCCCCTTCTTCGGGCATGAGTCGGGGTCTTTCTAGTGCGGCCATTCTTCTTGGTAGTACAAGATGGTACAAGGTTCATTTGGATGTTCGAGAGAGATCCTCTCGATAGGATCGCTTCGATGGCGCAAGGCATCCCTTTATCACGAGATTTCTGCAATGATGTGTATAGTGCCCATAGTCACGCCAGATAGCGTATGCATTGGTAATGCCACGTTTTACTTTACCTTTTGTGGTAGGTTCCTTTTTACTAGAATGTGGCGTCGCAATGTCCGTCTTAAAGCCAAGGAGTGTTTTAATTCATCCGTATCCGGGTAGATATGGGTAGGGTGACCTATTACGTTCCATGGCATGTAAACGTAGTGATTCTCGTTGTATGCGGGAGGGGGATTCATCATCTTCTTTCCTCTATTTTCGGTTTCTCATAGCCATAATCAACGGCTTTGCAAAGTAAATTTCCTTCGCAAGGGTGTCGCAATCGTTTCTTGATGGGTGGGGTATCTCGGGATCGAGAGGCTTCAACCTTGTGGCGTTGATGTGAGTGGCTCTTGTTCCCGTAGGGGGAATGAGATACGAAACGGGGTATTTCCAATGATATTTTTTCTAACACCAAGAGTTTCCAAAACTCCGCCGGGAAACGAAACTAAGTGGGGGGGTAGAGAAAGAGGTTTGGGAAGCGCGTAGGCTGAGGCCGTTGTGGCCGATGACCACCGTCGTTACCGCTCGTGTCCGTGTCCCTCGACTATCTTCTAAGCTTGATGTGGACATCGTGCACACCAAAGCCCTCGGTGACATCAAAGGATGACTTAGGGATAATGGGACGATCTCCTAGGAATGATCCTAGAACTAGACGACGGTTTGAAACTCGGTCAAGGCCATTATCGGCACCGTGAAAGTGCATCGTAGGATGTATCTACGTAGGGTATAATTACATCAATGTTTCTGTGGTCACTTCTTGTTATGCGTCAATTGGTCTACAAGAATGATGTGGTCCTCGTGGGGGAACATCAAGTAATGCCAAGAAGGAGGAGGCTATGGCCGACATGGCATACATATAACTCCACCCAAGGAGTATATTATAATCCAAGTGAGTGTCCAAGACTATTGTCTGTGGGACCATCTTGGCTAAGGCACTTGTGACATTTTGGTAGAGGCCAACGAGGGTCGAAGGACAACTCATTATATGCTCTAAGTGGGATGAGGACTATGGTTTTTAGTTCGAGAGACCCTAACTTTACAAACATTTTTGGATGATGCATGTGGATGCACCCTCATCAATGACACATCTATGAATTGTGATATTTTGTATCGACATCGGTATCCGGAAGGCGACCATGGAAGGAAGCCCGGGGGTGGTTTTGTCTAAGTCAAATACCACAGGGCATGTATCGACAGGTCGATAAGGCCTAACACTAAAGTAATGTTTTCCGTTGTTTTGGCATGACTGAGCATACTTCCAAAGCTAGCACCATGGGAGATTGTGCTAAATCCTCCATGATACTATAATTATAAACACTTTGAGTAATTTCCTACCCGCCTATTGGGTCCTCTCGCCACCTTTGACAATGGTTCGTACATTTTTGAAAATGGTCAAATGTGCATTTTAAAGTAATCGATACTTGTCCTTGACGTACGGTGTCTCCGGTGGGGTGTTGTAATTGTGATTCTTTGTTTGGAAAAACATCTTCTCGCCGCCCATGTATATTTCATGGCTACTTTTCCGAGTCGTTTGGATTTTGTTGCCGAGTGCTGCATCGTCCACGGGATGAGAAAGGTCCGCATCACGTGTTTGTCGGGAAAATCCTCCTTGTCCCTGCTACTCCGTAGCTTCTTTCCACCAACGAGATTGGGGCAACAGTGATTATGATGGTTGTATTCACCACATATCGAACAAGAATGTTTTTTCGAAGAGGTGGCATTTTTCTCTATCTGGGCATAGCTTGCCCTAGCTCGATTCCTGGCTGGAGTTGCCTCCAACCCGGGATCGCTGCCGAAAGTTGTCGGTTGTTGCCCTCAATTCAGGATTCCCGTCTTGATTTTTTCTTTCACTGCGTTAGGAGGGTTGTTCTCCGGTTACATTAGTGAGGTTGGTTTTGGGAAGGTCGTACAAATTTCACCGATGCATTGGTCCGCATAAAGTGCTTCGTGCTAGGGACCAAGAAGGTGCTACCTCGGTTTGTACATGTCTATCGGAGGGGAGCTCTTCCATCATTGTTTTCCTGCACTCAGTCCCCTGGCTTTCGTAAGATATGGTCATCCGTGGTGGACACGTCATACTCTATTGGTAAAAAAAAAATTGAGGAATATGACACTTGGAAACCGGTCGAGGTACGCCGGGCAGAAATATACGTGTAACCTGGCTTAATTTTACCGCGTCTAGGTGTACCTTCTTGGGTCAGCATTCCAATTAGTCTGTGATGTAGTAGTTCGACACGCTCTAGCAATGGATAAGTTTTTAGGCGCTGGCATTCCCAGATATTGTAAATATATCCCGATTGCGTATAAATTAGTCAAGTCGTTGGGATTTGTTGATTGCGTCCTCTTCGCATGTGGACCTTTTTGTGCTGACATCCTTTGAAATATCTTTCATGAGAGATTTCAAGAACAAATCTAAAAAGAACCCGATCATCGAGTTTTTCTTTACATAAACTTATGACGCCGCCTTCATTCGTGGAGATGGTCCGAGACATGGATGCATGGGGTTTGTCTAAAATGTGCTCATAATTCCATTCTCAGAATCATGATGAATGGGTAGTCGGCACAGGTGCCAGAACGTGGTGCGAGGGCACTATAGGTTCCATGTGAAGCAAAGGGTTTCTCCACGTACTCACTTCGTAGCTACTCCCCGTCAGAGTGTGTTGAAATAGTCTCAATCGAATAGTGTCGTCAATGATATTGTTCGATGAGCACCAATAGTGGAAGGTCATGACACAGACACTGGCTCCGCTTGCTTTCCTTCGAACTTTGGAATATCCGAAGGGAGTTTTGTGGGCATGGGAGGCCATGTAAAGTTGTGTGAGATGGGTTCATTCGTTATCTTGAAGTAACCGGGTAGATTCAATGAAGCTAAGAAAGGTGACTCGGGATGTCGACGCTTACCGCAACTTGTGAAAACACAAATTTCTGGTTAGGAAGAGGGTTGGCTCATGACGTACCCTCGCTTGTATTCGATCGTTTCCGTAATGGGTCATACCCCTCTCATTCTCTAGGGGTCATGGAGGAGTGGTGTGTAGTGTGGTGTTGGGATACCGATCGTGTTCCCAAATAAGGATGCCCCAATAAAGGATGAAACCAATAATGGTTGCAAGAAACGTTTCGATGCCTAAACGCGTGAAAGACCCTCGGAACCCCTCCTTGAGAATGAGGGGAGATCCAAAAGATCCTAGATCGATGAGGTCCCATTGGGTCCATTCCGTGTTGTCGACTAGGGTCTCGTTTTTGGGAAAATTTGAGAGGATATATAGTCTATGATCAAAGCAAAATTCTCGGTCACATACATAAAACAAAGAGAAAAAATAAAATAAATTTTCCCTTTTAAATTAATTCTGTGATCAAGACAATCAAAAAAGTGTTTTTTGTTTGTTTCGTTGCATATACTCAAATCCTAGAAGACCTATTCGTCCTTACACACTCAAATGTAACTCGGGCCTTGAAAAATATATCTTGCGAGTGCCGGCACAAATATCCCGTAAGAGCCGGCGATGCCCTCGCTAGCCGAAGAAAATCCACCAAGGTAAGGGTAAAGGGTCTCAATTTCTCTCCTCGCACCATCACCTCCATAGGAAAGGATGCCTAGATTTGGTCACTAAGTACCACCATCCCACGTGAGCGTTCAAGTCTTGGGCTTCATGGTAAGTTAGCTATCAAAGACTTGTGCAGTCAACCAAGTCAAGCAGCCCTAATCGATACCGCCACACCGCGCCTAAGCCTAACCCCTCTCGAAATGGGTCTATGTCGCGCTCGGGTTTTCTTTTCCGTAGGTCGATAGTGGATTTAAAGCTCCCTAAATAGTAAACTTCTATGTTAAAAGATGAAGAATGATCAAGGTGGCTTATTGGATGCCTACCCCCTTGATTCTTTTGTAGCCCTGGGGAGAATTTGGTGAGTTTAGGTGTTCAGCCAGACAGTAGGATGTGTGAGAAAAAAGTGGACAAGCACATAGTTTGAACATGTGGATATGCGATGATCCTTTTCAAAATACGTACAAACTATGTTGTATTTGCTCCTTTTCAAAATAAAAGCATGTGTGGATATGGTCATTTTCTTTATTTTACCTAGTTAATCTATGTGATCAACTAAAGGATATGGCGAGTTGTGAATAGAGAGTGTTCATATGCTTTCTCCAGGATCACCGAGGATGCAAAGGCAAAGCAGAGATTACATGGATTTCTTTCTATCGACAATTCAATCCTAGTCCCGAAACTTAAAAAATTAATCAAACTAATAACTTTTACACAGAAAAAGAAATCAGTTGTAAATGCGTGGACTTGGGCCACTGATTGGCTAGTTATTCATAGGGTGTGTTGGTACCTAAATTTGAAAACGTAAAAAAATTGAATGCAAGTTATTTTTCTCCTTAGTTAAACTATGTGTGAACTTTTAAAATCAACTTGAAATAAAACCGACACTAAGCCTACAAAAAGTTGTACTAAGAGTGAGCTTTACAATGCTAGGGTACCTCAAATCCGGGAAGCATGAAAATGTATTATGTATTTCGTAGCACTTTACAAGTAGAAAAAGATAGAAATGTGGGAGAAATTATTCTTCGTCTTTTGCGTGCAAAAGGTTGAAACAAAGTGATGTTCCGTGGCGCGTGTCGGGCCCGAACGGTACCTGCTCTGTATTGTGAGGGAAAAGGCAAATTCCGTAAAAGTAATGGAGTTTTTATGCTTCAAATACTTGGGATGAACTAGGACTACAAGAGAAAAAGGGGGAAATTAAGCTCCACTCCACAACACAAGCAAGGGTCTCTCGCAAAAAATCACAACCACGTAAACTTGGTAATAAATGTTAGGAGTCAATTAACCCTGTGTTATGTTTGGTGTACACATGTACAAAATCACACCAACTTAAGGTGTGATTTACCCACTTAAGTTTTTGGTCACATAAAAGACAAGTGTGAGAGTCAAGCAAGTTAGTGGAACAAGCTAGAATCATAAACATACTAGATAAAGAAATAAGATGCATACATAAACTAAAACTAAAACAAATAAACAAAAGCTATGAATAGAGTCAAACATCAACTCGTTACTAATCCAAACTATGGCTCTTTGCCCCTCTTATTGAGTGGCCGGTAGGAAACGAGGATGAAACTTTAACCCTCTTTGCCAAAGGCCCCTAGAACATAGGTTCTAAGTCCCAATGTATGATGTTTTTACTCAAGCTTCGTTTCAATGCAAAGTCTCCTCTCTTACCATGGTGAGATCTAACTTTTTGGATGCTGCCAACAATTGAGTCCCCTCTATCTCCAAAATTTCAGATCAAGGCTAATCGCCGGTATTGGTTTGGGAAATTCGGCCAAAGACAACAATGTGTTCTCAAGTTCTTCATCTCATGGTGGCCTTTATACAAGAGAATTCAAATCTTCCTTCCCTCTCTTGGTACATTGATGGTGACCCAAGAGAGGGGGATGATTCCTTTGTGTGCCACAAATATTCCATTGTTTGCTCCTTGATTTCTAAGGAGGTTTTGTTGGTCGTCCTTAGGGCAAACTTCAAGTGAGGAAACACTGCCCCGGGAGTGTGCTTTTGTGGTCCCGAAAGTGACTTTCACCACTCCTGGGATTGCGCGCATTTTGGGCCAAAAGGCACGCAAAGGCGCTCTTCACGAAGGATTATTCAAGAAAAAGCATTTATGACTTGCTAAAATTTGATTTTTCCTCGTAATTGGGATTTTTAAATACTTTCCGTATTCTCTAATGTTCTTCACCCCGGAATCCTTCATTGACAAGAATTAATGTCTTTCCTCGCTTGTACGATTTTCCAATGTTAATAATAACCAAAGAAAGACGAGGGCCAAAATGCACCCAAAGGATGGAAATATCCTCCATGTGACCTGCAGGAAGAGATAGAAGAAGAAGAGGAAGTACCCACTACTTATGGGAACAAATCGTCAACAATTGGCTCCTGACAGCACAAGAAAAAGAACCACTGGATCCATTTGAAATGCAAACACAATAGGACATATCCGCAAAGGAAACAAGCTTGTATCAAACATTGGTGGGAATAAATGACAACACCCATCGTACACACCTCGACTGTACAAGGACATCGGGGAGCAGCCATAAATGAAAACTGGCCACCGTCTCCCCACGTCATCTCAAGGAGCATGGCAAGGTGGAAAAAGGAAAGGGATAAAAACTTAGTTTTCTCCTCATTTCCCATATTAATGGTCTCTACGTATTTTTAAACACCAAATACTGTCTATTGTCAAGTATTTTTCCTACCTCGATGCAATATGTAGTTTTTTTTTTTCTCATAATAAAATCACTATTTTTCCTCGGGAAAAAAAAGTTAATTGAAGAATGTACTTCGCAATCCATTCCAAATTACCGACATGGTTGGAAATATCTCACCGGTTTTTCCACCTCACCACCAGAGCATCCTGTACCCCGAAATATCGTAGCCTAAATTTTAGCATGATAGTTTTCCACCCGATCATGGTTGGAGCCACCTGTGACAAAGCTTCGTTTTTGGTTTGACATATCGTTAGTATGGGTTATTTAAATTTTGTTGATGAAAATTAATTCAGTGATGGAGACCTTTAGGTTACAAGCTCTTTTCAACTTAATTATCTCTAATTTCTCTCAATGTAATGAATTAATTTTGGGATTAGAACTCGCATCAATTTCAAGAGTCCTGCCCGTGGCGTACCTATGTAAAAGTGGTTTTCACTCTATAAAATAGGGAATTTTTAGAGATAGAGAAGGGTGCATGGATTATTTGAGGAGGACAACTTTTTTGTAACATTTTTTTTCAACACGTTAATAATAATATACACGGGTGCTAGGATCGTCTTTTTTCACCGAGATTATTCGTTCATTACATCTTCATGTGTTATGTATTGTTATCATTTCATAGCAAGCTTGATTACTTGTAATTCATGTCATATGGTCCAACTTTCTTCATTTGTTGTGTTTTACCGTAAAATTTTATTTCATATCATATTAAAGCCAAATTGGCCTCAACTCATGAAATCAGCTTTGTTTTGTAATTTATTTGCGGTTGACTCCATGCCTAATGGTGGCTTTCATCACATTCTTTCGATCGTATAATCTCATGAAAATACGTAATTAGCCTTCCGAAGTTTTCGTTTTTATATTGAGAAACTTATAGGGACTTTTGGAGAGCCTCCTCGTATTGGAAGGGCTAACTTCAAATAAAAGTTGGTTTGAAATAGTTACACAAAATTGACTATTGAGCAGCCTCAATTAGTCTCGCCTTGGTGGATAATAAAATTTTGCAAAGTGTTGCAAAAGATCGGGTACTATGGGATACAAATTGGAGCTTCCTTCATCTCCCCGAGTGCACCGCTTTTCCATGTTTCATGCCTAAAGAAGGTTATAGGTGACAAACTTTTCGCTCAAACAATATTTCCAAAACTCGATGAGGAAGGAAGAAATTCATATTGGAACCTAAAGTAGTCATTGCCAGTAAAAACAAGAACTCGATAGATATGAAATCGATCAATTTCGCAGGTATCTCATCAAGTGGAAGAACTTAACGACCGAAGATTCCACATGGGAGGATGAGAATTTTATACAAAAGCATCTAGAACTACTCAAGTGTTGAGGACAACACTTTTTTTAAGGAGAGGGGCATGTTAGGGGCCATATATTACTAGTGTATAACCTCATTGTTGTTAGTGTAGCCCCTATTATTGTTGTACCCCCGTAGTCCCCATATTGTTATTATTGTGGCTCATAATAGTCCATTATTTTTATTGTTGTGCCCTTACATTATTATCATAGGTCAGCTAGGATTATATTGTGATCACATGGACTCTTATATATAGAAAGGAGGTTTTTTCATTTGAATCATCCAAGAATTGTTCATTTATGTAATGTAAAGGAGGTTTACCCTGAAGAGGATTATTTCTAAGGCGTTGATCTATATTTTTCAGGCTCCCTTTATTATGTGAGTTGGTTTCATAACAGAAGTGACTTGGTGGCCGAGAGGAGCGTGAATTACCTCTCAACATGCAACCTCTAAGAAGCCTCAAAAATTTTGGAGTAGCCACAATTAGAGAAGCTATTAGAGAGGTTGAGGGAGACATCCCACCAAGCAAAGACATCCATTAGGGGCGTATTTTGAAGCCAAGTGGGTAGAGGGATGCACATGCATCCACATACCTCTGTGGGGTGAGAGGTGGGGCAATGTTCAATAATAGTCCCAAGAGTGCACAATTTGGGCAGTGGTCCATTGAGATGTATTTTCTCATGGATCATTATTGTTGAGCCTCAAGAATGTCTTTATTTTTGACATCTATCTCACCACTTTCTTTCCTTCCTTTTTGACATAATTTACCAAGCCAATCATTTTTAATTGATACATTTTTATTCTAAGAAGGAATTTAAATTATCTTTTTATATTCTAATGTTTCTTATTATTTTAATGAATTTTGTATTTAGCTACAAAATTCATGCAATTTTGTAGCTAATCTTCAAGCCCTTCGTAGCTACCTCGACATTGTTTGACAGGTTCAAGATACATGAGAGGAGCAAAGCATATGGGTAGTTTTGAAATTATCCATACATGGATTTTTTTCCTACTCACCCGTCCAAATCAAGAGAAATAACGCCTAAAATCAAGCATTAAAGTATCAATCAAACAGAGGGTCGAGACCACGACGAGAGTAGAAGCTTCACGATTTTCTCTCCACGTAGAAAATTGTGAAAGCTTTGAAGACCACTTCTGTTCGTTTAGAATTATACTTCCAATTTTAGTTAATAACTTAGGTGAGATCATCTCAAAAGTTGAATTTAATTTGTTATAAATACCCAAGTTGTTTTGAACTAGAGATAAGCGACACTTTTGTAATATTGTTACACAAAATGGGGTAACCGCTTATTAATGCAATATTGTTACAATTAATTCTTCAATTCGTTCACAGTAAAGGGCCCCGCATAGAAAAGGTTTCCGTAGCATAAATTTATGTTGCTTTCATTTTAATTTTCCATTAATTACGTATTAATTGTTGAGTTTTTCATTAGCTAAATGTTGTGTTTTCATAAGATGAATGATGTGGCTTTCGCATAGTTTAATTCTTCAAGTGTTTCAATTTCTTGAAATATATTTATGTTATTAACATATGGAATCTTTGTTTTGCATTTGTTTACACCTGCAACTATATATCTCGTATCAAACAAGTATTTTACTTTGTGCGTAGGAAGAATACTTTGTTTTCCTTCTTTTAGTTCAATTAGCCTTTCAATTTACACAAAGATATACGGATTGACATTGATAGTTTTAATACTCTCCATTTCATATAATTTAGAATAGAATGCTTTGTTTCAATAGTGAATAGAATTAGAATTAATTTTATACTTTGTTTTCATAAGATTAATTGGTAGTTTTCATTTGATAAATAGAGTGTTGTTTTTTATACATATTTTGATAATAGGACTTAATCATAGCTTGGATTAATTCTTTATTCAAATTTAGAAAAGATTTAAGTAGATATTTTCATTCTTTAATACAATAGGTTTAGAAGTATTTTAGATAGACATTTTAAAGATAATTGTCTCGCATAGAATTTTCTAACATAGTTAAAGCTAATCATGGTTTCTTTTTATGCAATATAGATTTGTTTTAGATCATTTTTCTTTCTTAATTTTACATTTCCTTTTCTTCCTTCTCAGATCTCATTTTCTAGTTATTAAAATATTTTCTTTAGAGTAATTTATAGATCAATTTCCTTCTTAGATTAATATTAAACATTTCTCCTTCTCTTCCTTCTTAAGTATATTTTTCAAGCATTAAAAATTCTTCTAGATTTAGTTACTTTCTTTTATTTTACATTCCATTCATAAAAAATCTCTAAAAATACAAAAACATTTAAGTTTCTTTTCTAGTTAACCTTAAAACCAATTGTTCTTCTTTCTCAATTCTCATCATAGGCTTTAGTTAAGTTTAGATTCCATTCCTTATATCGCCTAGTTTTCCTATTCCATTCAAACATTTAAGATAAAACATAAAACCCCCCCAAACAAGATATAAAATCTACACAACAAAGTAAGAAAGATAGTTTAGCATATATAGTGCACCTCGTACTTCACAAGATTACTAACTTCGATCGATAATTTATGATAGAAATTTAAGACATTAAATCGACTAAACATTTTGGTTTTGTTTCCGAGAAAGCAATTAGGAGCCTTATTTCTTAAATCTATAAAAAAAAAAAACATGATATGCATACAAAAAGAGATTCTAGGGGTAAATTTGTAGCTAGAGATAGAATTTTGATCCCAACAACGCCACTCACCCCACCAAGACCTCGTAGTGCCACACCACCATCTCAAACTCATATCGCATTCTTAAAACATAGACTCCATGAAGTCTTAAGGACTAAATTCAGCCTAGAGACTCTCCATCTTCATCAACTGCTAAACCTATAGAAGAATAAGATCCTAGATCTCCACTGCATGAGTAGTCTTTTTAACCTCCACAGAGAACAAATCTTAGCTCAAGAGCTATAAATCCTTAGTGAAGAGGAGGAAGAAATCTACTTCAACATACCATTTATACAGAACCAGAAGAATAACAAATAACTCCAAGAATAGAACTCATATTAGTTCTATGAACATAATGGCCGGAGAAGGAGAAGGAGAAGTACATTAACCGAATGGATAAAAATTAAAAATAGGAGTAGGAAGAAGAGGTGGAGGAAATGGGGAGGTGGATGAGATGGAGAGGAGGTAGAGGAAGAGGAAGAGGAGAAGAGAATAGAGATGACAATAGAGCTTGTTGGATTTTTCCAACTGGTGATGAGGATACAACCGCCACAATGAAGAATATCTCACCTTCCATCCTTCCCAATTTTCATGGACTAAGAAATGAAGATCTCGAAACATTTCGTTTGAATTTGAGGTTTTATGCAGACTTATGACTACTTACAAGATTCTCAAAATTGAAATTGTTTCCTCGCAACACTTAAGGGTGTAGCATTAAAATGGTTCATGGGTTTAATAATGCATTCTATAGGACATGGGAGGTGATGAAGAGTGCATTCTTTGCAAAACTAGTGGATTATTGAAAATTCATAGTCGAAAGATGAATTTTAAGATGATGCAAAGAGAGGATGAAACTTAGAGAACCTAATTGAGAGATTCAATTACAAATTAGAAAAGAGATAAATGGAAAACTTGGATCAAGATACTTTAAAGTATCTCCTCGCTCAAAGCACATAGACAAATGGATATATATTCTTAATATGATGGGAAAGGATACATTTCTCAATTTCCATTACTTCGACATTCCAATATGCATACATCTCTCAAGAGGGAAATCAAGAATTGGAAAAAATACAAGAGACCCTATTCTCTCTAGAAAGAATAAATCACAATGAGACCAAGACGTAGGGAAGAAATAGAAATTTTCCCCGATGAATTCAAAACAGATATTTTAGGGAGTCTTAGTGAAAAAATACACCTTAAAATTACAAAACAAGCAAAGAAATGAAAGTGATGCTCTCTATCTCGTTCTCTCTCCGTCTTAAGTGCGTAAAGAAAAATGCCTTAAGAGCTTGATTTGAAAGTCAGGATACATGTGTCATATGTACAAAAAATTATGAAACAAAGAAATTCTCTTCTATACCAGGTCTTGGAAGTTGTATTCCAAGAAGAAATAGCCCCACATCCAAGACATCCTTTGTTTTGGAATTCATCAATGCCATGGCAGTAACCTTGGTCTCAAACTTAAACTTGGGCACAAGGAATGAAGAATCCTTATGGAAGATATTCTCAATATCACCAATATCCAAAATATTATCTAAACTATCCCCCACAACATTTTCCTCAACCTAATTAACAACTTCAATTCCCAAACCATAATCCACAACTTTCATTACCATTTCCACAAAGGCCAAACAACCTACCCTCGCTTCGCCACTCCCAAACCCAAATAATAAAAATGCACAACCTATTTATAAATACGTAGGGACAAAATTTTCAAACTTATATGATAACTCCCACTAGATATTAATAATTTTCTCTTAACCTCTAGATCTGGTAGAATACGAAAAAAAAGAAAATCCTTCACAGTTATTCAAGAAAAGTTGATCACTTTGATAAGGAAGTTTCTCTTCATCAAAATAAAAATCTTCAAAAAAAATAATCATTTTGGAGGAGGGACATCTCTTTACCGAATCAAAATTCTCAAAATCAAACACAAAAATATCCAATAAGCTGAACTCCTATCATAGAGCAACCTTCTAAAGATCTATATCTAAACCCCTTTCCCGAAAGATTACAAATTGATAGAGGGGTATAAAAACAAATTTTGTTTCCTAACTATGATATATTAGATGAACTCAAAATGTATGTATCAAAATTCCTTTGTTACAAGCCATTAAGGAAATTCCAATACTTGCAAAAACAAAATAAAAAGAGTTGAGTATAAATAAATCAAGAAGAAAAACAAATTAAGTGAAAAGAATCCAATTAGTGGGAAAAAATTGCGTATATCATGATGGGAAAAATAGGCATAAAAAAATATTTGGATCCAAAGAAGCTTCCATTGTAAAAACACACATCAATGGCATTGATATTCTAAATACATTGATTGACTTAGGAGAAGCCATAAACATCATGATTAAACAAACCATGGATCAACTAAAGCTTCCAAACCTTTCCGCATACACCAACATTACCGCAATTAGCGTACGATCAAGAATTGCCAAATGGTGTATTAGAAGACATTTATGTATCCTTAGACACTTGGGACTATCCATTGACTTTATGATATTGAATCCTAAGAACAAGTTAGGAGGACATCCACCATATTAGGAAGACCTTCGTTAGCTACATGATGCTTTCATCAGCTTTAGATCCTGTGATATGTTTATTTCGATGGAAACTCAATGAAAGAAATCCACTCTATATCCTCCGTAGTAAATACAATGATAGAAGTAGAATATGAAGAATGGATGGATGATGACAATGGTATAAAACATATTTTTACTATTCTCCACATTAGTGAAGAAAATCAAATTCTGGTTCAATAGAAAATTATGAATCATCTTCACAATGTGAGAATAGTCAAAATTTTCAAGAACAATGTAATATCAATACTTATCATCCGCATAAATGTCTTTATATTCAATGGAATAATTTGCAATTATTCAATTGAAATATTTCTAGGTAAAACTTTAAACATAAACAAAAACCTAGAAGAATACAAAAGAGGAGTTAATCAAAACATTGCAAAAACACTTTCCCAGATACATGCATGGGAGCACATCGACATTAAAGGAATTAATTCTCGAGACTTGAATACATCATATCTATATTAAGAAAATTCTAGACCAATCATACAATCTCAAAGAATAATGAATCAAAATCTTAGGAAATTAAAGGAAGAAATGCAAAACCATTTAATGTAAAAAAATTTTATCCAATATCCGACAATGGGTTTCACCTTTAGTAGTTGTCCCTAAGAAGAATGGAAAATGGAGGGTATTTATTGACTTTAAGAGAGTTGAATAAAGCTACTTTAAACTATCATTTTCCATTACCTTTCATACATCAATTTTTGGATACATTAGCAGTAAGAAATACTTTTTCATTTTCGATGGGTTCAAAGGGTGGAATCAAATTCAAGTAGCACCCAAAGACTAAGACAAAACCATGTACCTCGTCCATGGGGAACTTATGCTACCGAGTTTTTGGAATGCCTCCTAACAAGTCGCGAAACTGGCCCCATTTTGGTTATTTTTTATTATATTTAGTATAGCGCAGTGTTTTGGGTGGGTCAAAGGCCCGAACGTATCGTAATGGGTCAAAGGGTAACCACATGTGTCCGAAAACCATGGGTTACGGACTCATAGGAACGTTGAGGCTAGATTGTTATAAATAGAGATACATTTTGGATTGTAAAGGATAGGAATGAATGAGCTATTGATGCGTCTTCTATGGTTTAAGAGATCTCGTTTGGTTTTGGGAATCCACCCCCGCCGGGCCGTGCGGGCAGATCCTAGTCCAAATCAGGCGACCGCCGTGTGCGCAAAGGAAGGGGATTGTAATTGATGCATGAATGAATGAATAATAAGGATTGATGGAATACCTAATCAGATAATTTTATATCTGAATATTTATAATTATTAAGCCGTGTATTTCGTGTTAAGTTTCGAAGTGTTGCAAGTGTGTTTCTATACTTCGATCCGTTATGTTTATACGTTGTCGAATTATTGTTATAACAATGAATATAATCATAGATCTAGTGCACATGGATGTACCGTAAACCCTCTGTAATGGTGTATAACATTAAGCGATCTATGTATCGCAAGACCAAATGCACTTTCTTGCCTTACCTATCCTTTCTCGTGGTACTTTAAACCTGGTTCCGCATCCACCCATACTACTGGGTGAGACTTTGACTCATGAAAGAGGTCATCGCCAAAAGGGCCGCAGTATAGTGCTTGTTGAAGAACCCTTTGCACACCGAACTTGGCCTTCCGCACCCTCGAGCCAACAAATGGATTCCGTTGTCGGGACTCGTCCAGGAAGCATCCGGTACTAACAAGAAGATACCGAAGATCCGACGTGAAAGTAAATAAGTGTTACTTTGTACAACATGGAGGCGTAGGTCCATACTTCAAAAGAGAGCTACCGCGCAAGGGTTTCCGCATCCGCGGGGAAAGCCTCGCCCGCAGCCCCGATAGCGTAAGACATGGTGGTACACTTGAAATTACCTACCTTGGGGGAAAGTGTACCGATGAAGACATGGATTCCGTTCGGGTTTGTGGCCGATTCAGAGTGGACAAACACAGGGGTGGTAAGCTTATACCGTAAAAAAGTACGCTGTCTCGTGCCTTTGAAGATAGAGCGCCGGATTGGTATATGCGGTACGCATCTCAAAACGAGAGCACATCCCTTAAAAATATTAAGGATGCACTAAAACAATAGTTCCTAAAGCCGAAGTCATACTCGCTGGTAGTCAAGCAAAAGACTTCAAGCAAGGTTTGTCTAAGTCAAGATGTGGGGAGGTCGATTAGTGATTGAATAAAGCAATTAGAGAGGGAGGGTTCAAGTATGATGACAAACAACGCATGGAATGCTTCATCGCCATGTTGCTACCTCAATTACGCATACCAATGGGCCAAAAAACCTTTAAGTCACAAGAAAAAGCTCGAGGCCGCTTAAGGAAGCTCGAAGCCGCACCCAAGGACGACACATCGGGGGAGTACAAAGAGATTCAAGAGCAACTCGCAGCCATGCACTTGAACATGAGTTTAAGTAGCAAGAACGAGAAAAGAAAGATCTCCTCGGTGCCTACGATGTCGGGTATCCGGCCATACCAAGGACCAAAGGTCCCTATTGGTGGAACGGCACCCACAGCAGGGGACCTAGTCCGCCGCACCCTAGGACCGGCCAGCATCTAGCGCCCTCTCGTGGTGCGATGATCGTCGGCAGCGTGGCCCGCGCGTCTCGAACAAGTGCGGGGCAATCCGAAGCAACAAAGGGGGTGGGAGATTATGTTTCACGCAGGGCACGATGAGCAAGACCGTCGCACACATGAACTATTGGCAGACGGTGGAAACCTTTATAGGGTACTCGCATCTTGCTTCGTCGAAATCCCCGCTATTTTTAGTGTGGCTCCCTAGCGAGGGGCAGAGGTCATGGAGGAAGCGTAGGACGGGGACGGTAGCTAATCCGTTATAACTCATGGAGATATGGCACTTCACAAGGGACTTCCAAATCTAACCAAGAAGTCCCGCAACATTTGTCATAGCCTAGACCATGAGATTGAAGACGTTTGATACTATTAGCCAAAATGTAGGAGAAACAAAATTCTCCACCCCTACGAATGTACAAAGGGTTAAGATCGAGCTACACAATGAGACAAATACCCAAGGAGCAAGGAAAGAAGTCCAACCCAAGACAGCACCACAAGCAACACCGCGCAAAAGGGGAAGAGGTTGAGCCCATTCACAGTATGCTTGAAATCGGCTACGTAAATCCAAATCGTGCTGTAGAAACTCCCCAAGAAATACCGAGAAACTACGTAGCCTCCCGCCCGGCCACCGTCCCGAGACTAGAGGTGTCCACCGCCTATATGGCTGCTGTGAAGTGCACTAGAAAGGAAATGCGTTGACTACTCATATTGGCGAATTACGAGATGGACCACATTCTCACCTAATGAAGGCGGTAAATACTACCGAAACGTACGTGGTGCAACAAATGGCGAACCCAACCGGAATGGTCTACAATCTAGTCGCGCATGGCAAACCAACGAAGATCATCCCACTATGATGGTTTCCAAAATTTATGGTAGATATAGTCGAGTAAGAATATGAGTGGACTTTAGCTGTCAAAATCATGGAAGATACGCATCCATATCCCGCACTACTCGTTGGACTGGCTATGGACATGAGAGGTGTCATCAATCTCAAAAAGCACAACATGGTGTTTGAAAACAATGATACTCGTGTGATAATACCACTAGATCCAAATAGAAGGAGCACTTCCGTATACCGAACTGCACTACAAATAGGAGTGAATCAGACCACATCTATAGATCGACTGTACTAGATGAAGACAAAGAGTAAACCCACCATAGACAAGATATTCTGGAGAGATAGTGAATGTTTCTCTCGACGCCGATGAGGACCTAGAGAATTGGAAAAATCAGCTTGTATGAATTTTCGTCATCGAGTCGGCTTCCGGTCGCCAGAGCCCTATATTGTACTTCTCCGAGGTAAGATATCTACGCCACTTTGATGAAGCTAGTAGTGTCCGTGAATTCCTGGGCTAGAATACCTGGAAGCTAGAGTGCCAAGGGAACGAAGGCTATGGGCCCTTAATCTAGATTTCAGGCGGGGACACCCGCACGCCGGTGGGATACACATAAGAAAGCCTTTCGCACCGGGGAAACATGTCGAGAAAGGATGCTTGACGGCTCGCCCCTCCGCGGATGTACACGCGCGAAGATGTTCCTGACTTGGGGAGTGCCTTTGCGCACACCCAGGTATCCGGACAACTGTGTGGCCGGGATCGGGAATCCACAGAGGAATGGGTCCAACTATTTGTTCACCCCTCGGGGTCCTATCCCGCCACTTGGTACTTGGATGCGTAATTGCACCAACGCACCCACGACCGGGGAAGTGTTAAAGGAGGAATTTTTGGAACATTTGGATTGATCGGGGGGAAGAGACACTCGATGAAGCTCTTCTGTGACACGATGTGCATTTCTTGCCCTTAAGAATTATCCCCACCACGCCACCCCAAGGGTCCCCGACATGGGAAGCGTAGATTCAAGACATAGCCACCGTCGCAGCTTGGCACCGAAGAGGAGGAATATAACCTTGGAACATTTCCGCGTCCTGCAACCCAAGGAGAAGGCGCTAGTCGTAGCCGTGTCGGCACACACGAGCCTCTTAAGCCACATGACGTTAACATTGGGATGGAGGAACACCCTAAGTCAGGCTAAGATCGGGGACTACTGGGATGAAGGGATCACAAAATCATAGAATTACTCACTGAGTACCAAGACCTATTTCCGATAAAGTTCTCTCGAGCTCAAGGGCATCACCGGGGACCCTGTGATTATGCACATCACTCCAAACCAGAGGCGCGCCCCGTCAAGAAACGACCTACCGACCGAATCCTAAATACAAGAAAAAGGTCGTGGAAGAGTCGGATAAAATGCTTGTCGCAGTATCATTGAACCGCTTAAGCAATCGATTGCAAGCCTAATGGTCATCCGTGCCAAGACCAAGGATACGTATCCAGGCAAGATTTTACTTGTTTAGACAACGTCAGATCCATGACCCCTTTCCTACACCCTTCTCTCGATGAAATCCTCGATAGCGTGCGACAGGAGGCCTATTCCTTCATCGATGGGTTCTGCACCATCGCATCCGAATTGCACCTCGAAGATCGCAAGACTACCTTCGCAAATCGAATGGGGTCTTTCATATACGGTCATGCTCCTCGGTCTCAAAAACTCGCTATCTTCTCGAAGGGTCGTAGTTGTTGTATTCAAGGAATTTATTCATAAGTTCCCGGAGGTTTATTTCGATGACCGGACGATTTTTGGCTTAGTAAAAGAACATATCTCTAATTTGCGACTAATGTTGGATGTGTGCGTGCCTAGCTACCCGCATTTCATTGAATATTAAGAAGCATCTTCTCATGGTGCCATTTGGAATCCCGCTTCTATTACGTCTACTCCAAGAAGGATTGGACTCGCTGATCCCCGCGAAGGTAGCCGTAATTATCAACTCCGGCGTCCCAACAATGAGAAACAATAAGTGCTCTGATTTCGGCACACCGGCCATTATAGAAAATTCATTCAAAGGGTACGCCTAATTACAAAAGATCATGGAAAAACTACTAAAAAAAGATGTTTCTTTCTTTTTGGGATGATGAATGTCGAAGAGCTTTGGAACTACTCAAGGAGAAGATGATCTCTACCCCCATACTCATATTTCCGCATTGGCTCAAAATAATTTCACGTGCATGTGGATGTGTCGTGATCGCTTCGGGAGTTGTTCTCACTCACTGAGAGGGCTATCGATCACCCTATTGCGTTTGCGAGTCGTAAACTCTTGGGATCGTAATGAAACTACACCACCACCGAGTGCAAAAGGATTGGCTATGGTCTACATGCCGTAGAAATATTGGCATTATCCGTTGGGTGGACACTTTAAAATTTTCACCGATCATTCACTTAAAATATCCGGTCAACAAGCCCGTGTTGGGGGAAGATCCGCTCGTTGGTTTTTGCTCTCCAGGAATATGATTTTGAGATCATCGTCAAGCTCCTAAGGTCAATGTGGACCGGACCATCTATCTCACATTGAAAAATGTGGGAAGAACCTACTAATTCTGAAGAAGGATTGCTAGACGCGCAAATCGTTTTCCATTAAGATAGTTGATGCACACTTTACTAATGTCATTGGTGCCCTCACTGCTGTGTGGCCCCGACTAGATATTCAGACAGAAGGAATTGGCTACCAAAGTAAACGACTTTACTCTCATTGTTTCCGTCGCTTATACAAGCTGTGCGCACATGTGAAATACTACGCGTATATGCTCCTGCATCAGATGAGCAACCTATCGTTTTAGCAAAAGCACACGAGGGTGTCGCGGAGGCCACTATGTAGGATGCGCAATGGCACAAAATATTTTGAGGACCGGGTTATGGTGGCCTACCTTGCATCAATATTCTTACACCTACCGAGGATATGCGACACTCTAGCCGCAAAGGACGACCTTTGCGCCGATTTGAGATGCTCATAACCAAGTAGCTACAGATTTTTACAAATGGGCCATTGATTTTATAGGGCCCATTAACTCGCCAGGAAAGAAAATAGGTGCACGCTACATTATCACCGGCCACGAACTATGTCACACGATGCGTTGAGGCGCAAGCTGCTAAGAATTGTACCGCGGATACCGCTCGTGCACTTCATTTTCGAACACATTCTAACTAGGTTTGGCTGCCCCAAGGATCCTAATGAGCGACAGAGGTACACACTTTTTCAACCACGATTCAAGCCGTGAATGAGGAATTCAGATCCACCATGCGAAGAGTACGCCATACCACCCTCGTGCAAATGTGGTAGTTGAAGCTTTTAAACAAGATTTTGGAACAAGCATTAACTAAGGTTTGCAACGCCGATCATAGTGGACCGGGATGTTCATTCTATTCTATGGGGACTACCGAATGACTCGCAAGAATCTAACAGAAGAACACCCTTCCGTGATGGTCTATGGCAAAGAGGCCATTATGCCCATTGAATACATTGTTCCTAGCCTACGCATCGCGCATTTACAAATATGGCGGACCCCGATATCATGGAGGAACGTCTTGCGCAACTTGGTGGCTCTCTTAGGAAGATCGCTATTGCTAAATTTCATCAACAAAGTTCGTATGGCCTTGAACAAAGCCCTCGGCACAGATCGACATATCCGCCATAAGACATTCATCGCGCGACCTTGTCCTTTGAACGATAGCCAATTTGCGAAGCATCCAGCAAATTCCACTAGCACTAGCCCTGCCCCTACCGATCCATATTTATGCAAGAACGCAATAGAATAAACATATAACCATAAATACAGAGATGTTATAAATAACACTTCATTTCATTAATATCAAAGAACTGAAATTTTCTTACGTACAATTGAAATAAAGTAGCTAGGGCACTAGTAGCCATTCCCCGAGAAGAGAAGTGGTGTACACAGTTTCGAATCGAGTTCAATAAGACTAAGGGCCTATATATTATTGAAACAATGGAGAATCCTAAACATCCAAAAACTTAACCCTAGGAGATGAAGTGCCAAACTATGGGCCCGTTTTGGGTAAATTGGTGTTTCAACTTCCCAGGGACGTGAATCTCTTGGTATGCTACTATCTCCGTTTTGACGCACATGATACATCATTAGAAAGCCTATCCGAGGACTACAACTTTTCACTAAAATATCATTCTAAAACGAAATGATATTTGTCGGAGGCGCAATGCCCAAAAAACGTCATTTAGGGCCTCAAAACGGCTTCCGGTTCGTGACCCGAAAAACCGGCTAAAAAGAGGCAAATTATGCCAAACCGAAAACTGCAAGAGACAATGGTGGGGCCCAAGTGGAATAGGCGGGGGCCACCACATCCACCGGATCATTCCTCCCCTTAGGAAGCAATGGTCCTCATCGTTGCTAAGTTCCTCCATGAGATGAGGAAATTTCTCATTAACTTGGTCCCCGGTGAACCACTTTCCTCGCAGTCAGCGCTTTGACAACCCGATACAACAGATCTTCCGCTGCGAGTGTTCTTGATTTGCATGTCCATGACAGCAACTGCGGGTGGCCCGTTTCTCTGCGTCCGGGTTTAACTCGTTGGTGTGAGTTGTTCACTGTCTCAGGTATCCAAATAGAGGTGGGAAGTAAGAACAAGGCGATCCACATTGAAGATCGGGTGCAGACCAAGGAATGGATGAATATTGTCAAGGCATTGTTCCTCATGCTCCTGGTGACGCGTGTACGGCCCGTATCGGAGGGGCGCGCTTGCGTGGGGCCCAAGGAGGCGCTCCTTCGCAAATGTAGCCATACTTTGTCACCTCCCACCCGGAATTTGTGGCACCGTACATCATGGCGCTTGTATTTCGCATCGTCTCCGTCCAACATATCATGAACATGTTGGCGAATGTGTGTTGAATGCACTCAATGAAGCTACTTTTCTTTTGTCAACTTCAGACTAGACATGAGCCGAATCGGTCGAGTTAAAATTATAGTCATATGGCTACGTCAGCGGGACATAGCGGGCTGAATCCCAAGCCCAATTCGAAAAGGGGCTATGGCCAATTGAACTCGTGGAGAGCCACAGGTCCATGTTGCACATAGGGGAGGCTCGCGTCCCACGTGCGTGGATGTTGAATTGTACATGCGCAGTAACGTGTACAATCATTCTATTGGACGACCTCTATCCTGCCATCAGCTTGGGGATGGAAAGTTGTGGACTTTGGTGAGCTTTGTGTCCAACATTGACCAGAGGCTGGACCAAAATGTGCTGAGGAACCTGCTATCTCGATCTGATATGATAGACTGTGGGATCCCAAAGTGCACCCACACTCGTTCAAAGAAAAGTTTAGCAGTGGCTTCTGCTGTGATATTCTTCTTGCAGGCCGCCATAATGGCCATCTTTGAGAATCTGTCGACGACCACAAAAACACAGTCATTTCCCTGCTTAGTAGAAGGCAGGCCCAACATGTAATCCATGGAGATGGATTCCCAAGGTCGACTAGGGGTAGGTAGAGGAGTATATAAGCCTTGCTTCTTGATGGTCGGTTTGGCAATGGCACAAGCAGTGCAGGATCTGATGTGCTTCTCGACATCCTTTCGAAGGTTCGGCCAATAGAAATACTTCTGCAGGATTGCTACTATTTTCTCGACCCCGAAATGCCCAGCGACTCGATTGTAGTGTGCTTCCCATATCATCTTGGCACGCTCGCTTGAAGGAACACAAAGGTGTCCCATGTGACATAAAAGTGCATCTTGGAGGTGAAAATTTGGAACTTGCGTACCCCCAAGAGTGCCTTGTAAGTTTGGCCGAATTCTGGGTCACTCTCATAGAGAAGCGGCCAATCAGAAGTCTCGTGCCCACAAGAGTTGAGCACAATGGTGAGCGCCACGATCGGTGGTCGGCTGAGGCAGTCTGCAACATGATTGGTGCTACCCTTCTTATACTTGATGTTCAAATGAAACTGTTGCAGATATGTAGACCACTTCTGATGGCGATCATTCTGCAACTTCCCTTGTGTCTGTATGAACTGCAGGGGCCTGTGGTCTGTGTGAATGATTGTTTCCTTCCCAAAAATGTAATGCTTCCATTGTCGACAAGCTTGCACAATGGAGTACATTTCTTTGTCATATGTGGGGTACTTGCGAACTGTGTCAGACAATGTCTCACTGTGAAATGCCACTGGATGTCCCTGTTGAGTAAGAACTGCCCCAATAGCATAGTCGGAGGCATCTGTCTCGATCTCAAATGGCTGTTGCAAGTCTGGTAAAGTGAGCACTGGGGCAGAACAGAGGCGGTTTTTCAGTTCTGTGAACGCCTTCTGTTGAGGTTCCGACCAAAAAAAAATTTTCTCTCGCTCCTCCCTTGGTGACTTGACTCAAGGGCCAAGTGATATGAGAGAATCCCAACACGAACCTCCGATAGAAATTAGCAAGACCCAGAAAGCTGCGAAGCTCTGTTATAGTGGTTGGGGCTGGCCAATCCAGAATGACTTGGATCTTGGCTGGATCCACATGCACCCCCCTTTCATCAATAATGTATCCCAGATATTGAACCTGGGTCATGCCAAAAGTGCACTTCTCCAAATTGGCACACAAGTTGTGTTGCCGCAGTGTTTGGAGGACTTGTCGGATGTGGTGAAGGTGCTCTTCCCAAGTCTGGTTGAAGATCAGAATTTCATCCAAGTACACCACTACAAATGAGTTGGTGAATGGCCGCAAGATGTCGTCCATCATCCTCATGAAGGTTGCGGGAGCATTCGTCAACCCGAAAGGCATGACTAGCCATTCAAAAAGGCCTTCCTTGGCTTTGAAGGCAATCTTCCACACATCAGAGGGTTCAATTGGTACCTGGTGATACCCAGACTTCAGGTCGATCTTGCTGAAATATTTTGCACCTTTGAGTTGGTCCAGAAGGTCATCAATCCGTGGGATTGGGTACCTATTCCGGACAGTGATCTTGTTCAGCGCCCGATAGTCAATACAGAGTCTCCACGTCCCATCCTTCTTCTCTACCAACACGATCGGGCTCCCACAGGGCGATGAACTTGGTCTGATGTGACCTTTCTGCAACAGCTCCTGAATTTGCCTCTTGATTTCATCATTCTCCAGAACAGAGCGCCGATAGATCGGTCCATTGGGTAGCGGCGCATCTGGGGTCAGATCAATCGGGTGCTTGACCTGACAGTGCAGAGGAACCCCTATGGGCGAGGTGAAGATGTCCCCGTACTCCTCCACAACATTATCCATTTGTTGTTGTCGTGCAGAGGAGCCCTGTCTGGAGGTCGTGGCCACAGTCTTCTTCTTGCCCTAGGGGCGGATCATTAGGAAAACGAATTTTCTGGTTTGGGAAATGAGCTTACTGCATTGTTTTGTAGTAACCAAAGAGATAGCCGTAGGAGGTGGTACCTCTGGTATCCTATACAACTTATTTCCCAAAGTAACAATGACAACACGAGGTCGAGACTCATACACAGCATGGCGCTTCCACAAGTATGGTTGTCCTAATAATACATCAGAAACATCAATAGGAGCAACATCACATAATACCTCATCCGTGAAGGGCTTGATGCTATAGGGAAGGCGGCACTGCTGGCTGACGCGGAGATCTGGTCCTTGGTGAAGCCACCCGATGGTGTATGGATGTGGCTGATCTATGGTCAGCAAGCCCAACCGCTTCACAACATCTACTGAAATGAGGTTCTTTTGGCTCCCATTGTCAACAATGAACTGTACAGGGGAGCCCTTTACCCACATCTGGGAGTGGAAGAGACGTTCCTCCTCTTCTGGATCTTCCGGTTCCTCCTTCTGGATCTTTGTAGTGGCAACAGTGGCATTGGGATCTGCATCAATAATCTGTTTCCCTTTTTCATTCCCCTTTTTAGGTTCTGATTTGGAGTTGGAGCATGCATCTGAATCAGAAGCCCTCATCTCGGCCAATAGCGACTGCTTGGCCCGACACTCACTTGTGTTGTGAGTGGAGCTCTTATGGAACTCACACCACTTTCTCATGTCCTTCTTTGGCTTTGCGGTGCTGTTATTTTATTGTGGCTTTGGTGGGTTGTCTTTAGCCACCATGCCTTGGCTCTGTCCTTTGTTCTGTGGTTTGGAAGCACCTTTCCCTTGCTTTTGATTCGCAGATCCAAAGTCTCACTTCTTCTGTTTGAATTTCTGCTCAATCTTGGCAGCATACCGGTATGCCGTACCAAGCAAGGAAATGTCGAGGAACTCCATTTCCTCCTGAATGTATCTGTGCAGGTAGCTGCGATACTTTAGCACCAAATGTTTCTCTGAATCTTTGATACCCAACTGTTTAGCACATCTTGATCCCTTTGTTGTCACAGTGTGGTCCATTGTATGTACTTCTCCTCATAGCTCCCCACGAGATAGTACTGTTCCTTGACGGCGTCTCGAAAAGAATTCCAAGTTGGTACGGCCGAGAATAAAGAGGGTTATGTCTGGTCCTTGTTCTCACAGTAGGTTTCCCACCAGTCCTTAACATGGGGGGTAGCTTTGAGGAGAGCAAAAATAATCTTCTCCCGGTCTGAAAGGTCATGAACAGAGAAATATCCTTCTAATAGATTCAACCATCTATCTATGGCATCTGCGTCTATTTGACCCTCAAATATGGGAATGTCAAAATTTACTTGTACCTTAAAAGGAGTCGCACCTATAAAGTGGCTGCTGGATGCAGATGCACCGCCGGTAGGAAGCCGTTGAAGGATCTGAACAAAGTTATCCATCATCGCGTTCCTTTGTTTTTCGAGGGCCTCCTCGATCAATATTTTGATAGGATCTCGTGCTCCCTCATCTTTCTTTTCATCCCCCATGGGCGTCTATCGAGGTTTTTGAGGCTGATCTTGCAAAGGTTCCACCAGATCGAGCCCTAGCTCCTTATACCCCGACCTCGTTGGGGACATGCAAAGAAGGATCAAGAAAAAGCAGACCCCTCTGATACCACTAAACCGGATTTATGCAGGAACGCAACAGAATAAACATATAACCATAAATACAGAGATGTAGCGGAAATAACACTTCATTTCAGTAATATCAAAGAACTGAAATTTGCTTACAGACAGAATGGAAATAAAACTAGCTAGGGCACTGGTAGTTATCTCTGAGAAGAGATGTGGAGGCTAAAGGCCTCTGAACTGAGTTACAATGAGGCTCGAGGGCCTATTTATTATTGAGAAATAATGGAGAATCCTAAACATCCAAAAAAATAACCCTAGGAGATGAAGCACCAAAACTATGGGCCCCGTTTGGGTAAATTGGTGTTTCAACTTCCGAGGGACGTAACATTGGCATACTATCTTCGTTTGACGCACATGATACATCATTAGAAAGCTCTACCCAAGGACTAAAAATTTTGCCACGAATATCATTCTGGAGCAAAATGATATTCGCTAGAGGCTTGATGCCCAAAAAACATCGTTTAGGGCCTCAAAACGGCTCTGAAAGTTCAGGACCCGAAAAACTACTAAAAATAGTAAATTATGCCGAAACTGAAAAACTGAAAGAGACAATGCTAGGGGGCCAAGTGGAATAGGTGGGTGGCCACCAATATCCACCTGGATCACCACATGCCTCATGCCTTTCCAAAGTTTTTCCCATTGCCTTTTCCAATTGACTTTATCCATATTAAACCAAATGAACACCAGCTAGGATGTTTTTCGCAACAATGAGGTTGGAATATGTGTCCCATGACCTTGGTCTTATTTTTCTTTTATTAACTTTATTACATGGATTTTTAACTAGGGATGTTACATCGAATCACTTGAAGGAGGCTGATAATAAAGCAAGAGGGTCACTTGTTGATCCTATCACCCTCTAGGGGATCTAACATCCTAAGCTAAGTGTTATGCCCAACATTTTTTGCTTCATTTTTATCATCAAAAGGAGTTGATTGAAATTTTATATGTTTAACTAGATTATAAAGGGTTGGTGTACAACCAACTAGGGTTATAATACAATAAAAGGCACCTTGGGTAACTCCATATAGGAGTGTATTTCGCTAAACTCTATAATTATGCCTGTTATAGAGTTTAATAGACTTCTAGACTTACAAGAAACGTCAGGCGGCTCCATCTAGGAGTGTTTTGTCACAAATATTATAACTATCTCTGCGATAAAATTCAATAGGATTATAGACTTAAAACAATACAAAACAATAAAGAAATTTTAATTTTTCACGTGGTCTAACTTTCATTCAACCTACATTGCAATGAAATTGATGTATTCCATTTCTCATATTTTGAAGTAATATAATTGTTGACTTACTTACAAAAAAAAATTAAAAACATATTTATGTATTTAAAGTAATAATATTATAGCCCCATTTTTTGTCTTAACTGGTTGATTCCTCATCGTTAAAGTACCTTTTCTCTTGAGAGGTCACGCATTTAATTTTGTCGATGCCCTGAGGGTCAGGATTCATAGTTCAGACAATAAGAAGTAACCCCTTCAGGTGGATATTCCTAGTACACAAATTTTGTGGGTGTAGCAGTCATTGATCTCCAGTGTCCGCGAACCACATAGAGAAATTTAGAGTAATGTTTGAGATAAAAAAAATTATCGTTCTCATAAATGTTGAATTCATATGAAAATTTCCAAATAATAATAAATGCGCCAAGGCGCTCTACAATCGATTTATATCCCACATAGAAATTTAAACGTAAAGATTTAACATGTAATGTTTAACATTTAATACTTTTAATCTAATGTGAGTCCTATTTAAAAATCAATCTATTTTTTTTTTTAACAAAATTGGTTATATGATATTAATACCAAAAGAGGATTGAGGAGGCTAACCTTCTCATTAAAAAATTACAAACTGGGCCAAAAGAAAGTCTGAGCAAGAATAAAAGGATCACAATATCCAGAGACTATACCATCATTGAAGGTTCCATGTTTTCGCACTACAACAAGTTTGAAATTTTTAATAAACTGATGCAACAACACCATACATTTCAATTTCACACTATTATAAATATAGATAAACTAGAAACTAGAGACTTATGAGTTGCCCAAAATTTCTGCTAAGACATAATTAAAGAGCTTCTTATTCTTTATTGATAGTGTTTTACTCACTGTCCCTGAGTATACTTCCACGTTCAAGTGAATTAGAGCCTTGGGATTAATTTGCGCATCCCGCAGAAACTTGATAGTATTTTTGATATGAGCACATTTTTTGGTGATTTCCAAGAGTTCCTTCTTGATCTCTACCAGTTGATGTAGAATGTAAGAAAATTCTAATTTTCTCTGAAATCGCAACTGTTTGAATTTTTCAATGATCAGTTTTTGGGCTCTGCAATGGGCACATAATTGTGTCTTTGATGTTTCCAATGGATCCATATCCACACTTCTTGAGAGGAACTACAAAAAAATACTAAGAGGGGAAGATATGAAGCAATACAAGTGAAGGTGAAGGTGGGAGAATAAGCGTAGAGGAACAAAGCAGGGAAAATTTTAAGGATGGAAAATTATCTTGAAGTTTAAAAAATTGGTCAATCTCATTAGTCCCTAATATGAAAAATATAAAATGTTTATTGATGTATTTGTAAAATTATTAAAATTTATAATGATACTATATATACTCTCTATATAATGTTGGTGATTTTTAACGTAAAATAATTTTATACTGTAAAATTTCTGCGAATCATTTTTATAAAAAGAAGGAAATTTGCGAATATGTTTTTTGGAAAACCCATGGAAAATTAGCCCACCTGTGAATATTATCCCCTAAAATTTTCCATGGAACAGAAAGGAGAAATTAAGGAGCAAAGGGCCCACACAGAGAAATAAAATACGGCAGAAGGCTAACAAATTTGACAATGGATTGGAGGAACTAAGTGGAATGGGAAGGGAGAAACACGAGAGGGAGTGAAGGGAAACTATAGGGACGGGTGGATTAAATAGAATTATGATATGGGAAGGAGATTAAGGTAGGAGGGGGATAATATCGGGTCACAAGAAAAAGGAGGGGGATTGGGATCTCCCATAGAGATACACATACTCAGATAAATTGACTTGGGGTAGAGAGCTACTCAAAAGAGGATTTAGAGAAGATAATGCACCTTGGATGATGTGAGAGGTGAAATTTTTAATGTGAGCCAACCCAGTTATGAGAAAAAATAACATGGGGTGAAAGGATAGATCAAAGGTCTTGGTATTTGAAGAAAGAAAATTTCATTTTTAATCCATGCTTCTCCATAAGATCCTACCACCGCGTTATTTTCTTGAGTATCTTCCATTTTGTTGTTCTCCCTTAAGATATGTAGGAATGTGGTTTGACCCAAATACTTTAGTTGTTACCTGATCCTGGTTATTATGTGACTTAGTGATTCTATTACAATTTTCTTGTTAACCATTTCTTTTATGACGATCGAGGAATCACCCAAAAGTATTGGGTTCATTAAGTTTCTTTGTTTTAGAATTTTGGCTCCTAGAAAGAACCCATAAGCTTCTTCCTTATTGTTTGAAACCATGCCCAATCCCCACTCAAAGGAGATGGTGTTTTTCTTATGTTGGTAATAAATAATGCCTCCTTCCCATTATTTCCTTGGCTGAGATTTTGATGCTCCCTCAAACAATATAAATGGTTTTTGAGTGATATCATCCATAATACGAATTCTTAATTCTTAAGTCAAATTTTCCAATTTTGTTTGAACTCTTTTTGTTTGGGTGAGTTTGGCCACTTTGGCCTACTGTATGCATAGCTGATACATTTTATTTTTTCCTGTCATATCTGGATGAAGCCTTTTTTCCTTGTTCTTTTGGTTGTTAGGAACTTTGTAGCTAGCCCCCATGTTTTTTAGATTTGGTTTTTCCTTGCAAGGAAAATTTTCTAGCAGAGAAATGAGGGAAGGCTTATCCAAAATATTTTGATGGTGCTTTTGTTTTGAAGAGAGTAAGGATGCATGTTTTCCCTTGCTACATAGAAATCAATGACAGGAAGAGATAGATTCACTTCTGTTTCCAATGGTCTCACAGGGAGATTCCAACAATATCTTGCAAATTTTCATTCAAGAAAGAGTTGTTCAATGTTTTCTCCTACGTTGAGGTTGATAGGACATGAGGAAGGCCTAATATGACCTATTTTCCTAGGGTTTTCTACTATGAGAATTTTTCGGTTTAAAATTTTCCATATAAATTTTTTAATTTTTAGGAGGCTTTCTATTTTCCACTCTAATTTTCATGGAGACCAGTCAATGTGCCCTTACTGCTTCTTCAATTTTATATATGATGATTTCACTGAATAGTCCCCTCTTGATAGGTTCCAAATGAAAGAGAATTTCTTTCCTTGTTTGATAGATGTTGCTCCTTTGAGGGGGGAAATGAAGAATCCCACTAATGGTTAAGGTCTCGAGGGAGAACTATATTATTCCACTGTTTCCATGTTTATTATTCCTTTTCCCATTGTGATATTGATTCGAGAGTGCATAAACCTTTTGAAATCATCCATCCCCTTATTCTTTGGACTTTTTTGAAATTGGATAATGATTAATTCCAAATTTTGTTCACACTTTCTGGAGAAATAATTGTAGAAAATTGGTAGAGGGGGAGGCACTGCACGTATTTATTTTCTTAATATAACTCTTCCAGCAAGACTAAGCCAAATCATTCCCCAAGCTTGTATATTTTTTGTTTTCATTTCTCTATATAACTGGTCCAAATTTTTGCTGTCAAATTTTATTTTGAGACTGACAGGCCGAAATAGAGGAAGTGGTTCCTTTGATCTTGGAGGGGAATATAAAGTATTTTTTATATTCTTTGGAGGGTGCGGGGTGGACTGTTCCATCCATAAATTCTAATTTTACAGTTATTGAAAAAAAAACATGAAACTTCGATGAAAATGTCAAGAAATTTTTGGAATCTCTGAGATACAGTACAGGATGCGCCTCCCATTAGAGGAGTGTCTTCTGTGAACAATGAGTGGTTTATACTCCTGATTCCAGTGCTAAATGTAAGACCTATTAGAGTGTCATTTCTTTTGCAATACTCGAGGTTTATTTTCAATGATTCAACCATTAATATATAAAGGAAGGGAGACAATAGGCAACCTTGTGTCAATCCCCAAGAGCTAGGAAACTATTCACAAGGCCTTCCATTGATGAGAGGAAATATCCATGGCACAATAACACAAAACTTTATAATTTCTATGAACTCGATGGAGAATCCAAATATTTTTAGGACATATTCTAAGAAATATAGATTAACTGTATCTAAGGAATTTTCCATGTCAATTTTTAGAATGAATCCTTGCTCTTTTTTTAATAAACTTTAGTGAATTTTCTCTTGAATGATCATAATTTTGTCCATGATGTGCCCGCTAGGTTCAAAAACCCCTGGTTTTCTGAGATCAATTTAGGAAGGAGTGGCTTGATGCGGTTTGGAAGGATCTTGGTAATGATTTTGTAAGATGAATTGCATAGTGAGATGGGTCTAAAGTGATTAAAATTTGATGGTCTTTATTCTTTTGGGATAGGAGCTAGGAAGGTGAAATTTGTATATCTGTTATTCTTAATATATATTTTTTAATAATGGACCAAAAGGAACGATAGAAATATATATAAAACCTATCCAATACAGAAGATTTATCTTGCTAAAGGTCCCATATAGTTTCCATGACCTCATTTTCTACAACTTGTTTCACAATATCTGAGTTTATTTAATCATTTATTCTATTTGGAATGAACTTTGTGAGTCCTTCACTACCTCGGTTTTATCTAGTTTTTGAAGTTTTTAAATCCTTAATTCTTTAGAGCCGCTTGACCTTTGATCTTAGAGTCTCCTTCACCTTTATTTTATCTATTTGGTTTATTATTATTCTCATCTTTGTTGTGTTATGGAAGAAGGTGGTGCTTTTATCCCCCACCTAAATATATAAATTTCTAGATTTGAGCCTCAAATATTCCTCCTCTTTCCTATTATTCCTATATATTTCCCACTGGAGCTCTTTCTAGTTTAATAGATTCTCTTCTGTGTCTTCCTTGATCTCCATCTTCTCCTGAACTTTTTCCATTTCTCTCTGCAATACAATCTTTATTTTATTTGGTTCCTTATAATTGTTTTTTGCCGAGATCTTTAGATTATTCTTGACACATTTTAATTTTGTTTCCGAAACATATATTGGTCAACCCATGATTTTTTTCTTCCATGTTGTTGTTATTATTTGATTTATTTCTTCTTTGTTTTTCCATAACGGGCTATACTGAAATGTGAGAGGTCCCAAGTTTTAAATTTTTCCAAGACTAATAGCTAATAGTTTGTGGTCAGAGGCTACTAAAGGGATTATTTTGGATGAGACAAAGTCAAATTTATTTATCATGTTGTCTTGTATTAAAATTAAATCCAACATCTCTTTTATATTACCATTCCCTATTCTCTTATTGTTCCAAGTATATTTCTCTCTCTTTGGGGGAATATCTATTCGATTGTGATGCTCTATAATGTCTTCAGGGGAATATTGAGATGGATGAGCATGAAAATTTCCTCCTAATTTCTCATCAGAATTCAAAACCAAGGTTAAATCTCCTGCTACGATAAGCCTCTTATTTTCATTCAATTGAAGGTTCTATTTGAGGGATATCTAGTAGATCACTTTTACTTTGTAGTGATTTGCGGTAGGGCAGAAACATGAAGCTGGGTTACACTTTTGTGAGAATCGGGGGTTGAAATTTTTTTTCGGCAATAGTTCGGCTGAACATTTTCTAAAGTTCGGCCGAACTCGTGATTCCATTTAGATTGACGGCACAATGACGGCGTGGGCAAACAAAAAATTTTGTCAGAGATTCGAAAACCGACAACAAAAGTTCGACCGAACTTCCAACAAAAGTTCGGCCAAACTATGAGTTCGGCGGAACTTTTACTTTTAAAATAGTTCGGCCGAACCAATTCCTATAAATAAATCGCCCGTGAAGTTTGTTTGTTTACAGGTTTCATTATTCCAGCGAATTTCAGTCAGTTTCGCTGATGTTCGCGTGTTTTCGCTCCTCCCGTCAGCGCTGTTGCTCCTCTCGTCTTCCTTGTTGCTCCTCTCGTTGGCGCTGTTGCTACTTTCATCGGGTATGTTCGACTTACCGATTTCTCAAAACCACAATATATAATTTTAGTGAGCACTACAAAATTGTTTTGGAGTGAACAATGATACAAAATTATCCTATAGCGAATCGACAATGAATTAGAAATGAATGCTTCAAAATTATTTCATAGTGACTAATTAAAAAAATTTACAGGACTTTGTTTCGGTTGAATTCCCCTTTTAGCTTGTTTATGTATTGCCCAGTTAAGTGGGTATTTTATATTTTTTGGAATTGAATATGTTAAAGGGCTTAATCCTTTGTCACTACTTGGATTAAAATCATATAAGAAGAGCTTCATTCCGGGCTTCACCTTTTCTACAAGCTCCTTTTTGGTTGGTGGCAACCCAAACACTTTGTATCGAAAACACTCCTACTTTGTATGAGAATTACACATAAAAATCAAGCCGACAAACTTATCTTTGCCACTGCCATCGTCATTGTTTTCTTCCTTGCCACCTTGTGTTTTCTTCTTATTTTGATCAACCTTTGACACAGCAGGGTCAGATAAACCCTTGGGTTTTTTCTCCATCTCTATTTTAACAGTCTTATCCACAACATATGGGGTATAAGAAACTATTTCTGCACATAGAATTGCCTCCTGTGCATGCCGAAATGGTAACACAACACATAAGATAACTTCACACCTCATTTTCCTTAGGTACGGGGGGATTGAGAAAAGGTCACGTCCAACTGGTCATGGGGGATCGACAGTGGGAACGTAAAACCACCTCTTGTCTTTGGCTCATGGGTAGTGATGTTGGGAAGACCTGCTGTCCTCTCTCTGCCAGCCAGGTGTTGATGGTAAGCTCTGTAGGAACTGTGTGTGGTTCTGTAGGGGTAAGTGCCTTTCCTGAGCAGGGTCAGATAAACCCTTGGGTTCGTTCTCTGTCTCTATTTTAACACTCTTATCACCAACATTAGTTGGTGCTGCCTCCTGCCACATATATCCACAGATTTGTTTCAGGCATTTGTATTCTTCCTTAGACTATCCGCAATCTGCTTCACACTATATACAATCTGCTTCATACTATAATCTCCGTAATCTGCTTCAAAGATGACCAAACAATAGATCCACACTATTTTCAAACTCTTTAAACTTCACATTGAAATCGCATCAACATATTCGTACTGAATCTTACAAGAATCTGTAAACTGTTTTCAGAGATTGTCGAGTTATTCCTTATCAAAAGAGCCACAGACAAGGTATATAAATATACATAGAATTACTTCCTTTTAGGTCGACCAACACTTTGGCATGTTGGCTGACTTGTAACACATCATAATAGTTCAATTTTTCAACGTTGATGTAGAGCTGAAATAAACCATTGGTTCATGTTCTCTTTCACTAGGTCTGGGTTTCTGACTGAATCTATATGGACATTTCTGTCTAGTTAAATACCCTTTTGTTTGCAATATTGATTTATCTTTTAAGATTTTTCATTTGAGTGTTGTATGTATCAAAGACTTCTATTTCGGGTTTTTCTATGCACATCAATTCAACTACACAAACAATTAAATCTAATTTAATATTATTGTCTGCTAGAAGTTAGTTTATGTTTTAAAAATGTGCAGTGTTGTATGTAGCAAAATATTCTATTACAGGTTTTGTTCTACATATGCATTCAGGTGTTTTGAGATATCCTTGTGTGTTGGGTTATTTATGTTTTTAAATTTTGCAATGATATGTTGTAATTTTTTTATTACAGTTTTTGGTTTGCATGTTCATTTTGGCTGCAGGAATATTCTCTCCATCATAATATCATTGTGTTTAATATCTTGATTTATGTTTTAAATTTTGCATTCACATTTTTTATCATTTTGTAGCAAAGTATTTTTATGTCTGCTATATTAGGCTCTCTCTTTTCATACAAACTACCTAAGCTTAAGCTTAAGGGGATATAATCCTTTTTTCCTTCCATATAGATAATGAAAATGATTGTTCCAAGTCTCATGTTGCTTCTCATGTTACTTTATAAACCTTGATTGGAAAGAAAAATAGGAGGGAAGAAATGTAAGAAATATAAAACATAATGAAACACAACGTAATAAATAGAGAACATAATGAAACACGCACATACATATCTCTAGACAATCAATACAATTATTTTCATAGGAAATCCTTATGGGAGACAAGCAACCCTAAAAAGTAATGATGCTCTAGACTCCTTTTTCCCTAGGAAATCCTTATGGGAGAAAAACAACACTAAAATGTAAACATGCTCTACTCTCTCTTTTCTGGTATGGAAAATATGTAAGTACAAAGAAAGAGGTAATCTCTCTAGAGTTAGCTAAGACTTTTGGCATGTAAGGTTGCTATAAAAACTTAACTTCATACATTTTTCTCTCTAACTTCACACTTCTAGTTGTATTTTCAACTATGGAACAAAATACAATAACAAAAAATGGAACTCTTATTCCTCCTAGTGGCCAAGTATTTAACATAGCGTGATAGCCAACTAGGTGTA